>OMNW01034775.1:8345-28028 GCA_900303245.1 Selene dorsalis | reverse complement strand
TGTGTGTGCACGTGTGTGTGTGTGTGTGTGTGTGTGTGTGTGTGTGTGTGCGGCTACTTTGAAACAAACTTCTGATGTTTCTCGCCCTTGCTCATGTCCCTAATGTTGTCATAAACTGACCGGGAGGAAATATCAGCTTCTGTTCAACCCTGAAACAAACCAAGATAAATGTCATATGATCACATGTGAGCGCATGCGCAAAACACACACACACACACACACAAAGGCACAAAAAACATTTCTTTTTGTTTTGCACTATTCATGTGCACACAAACTAATCTGTGGTCTCACTCTAAATACAAATAAGAATGATATAAACCTTATTGTTCCACAGAGACATTGCTTTGTAACTGTATCCTGAGTAAATAAGAAAAAACACAAAAAATGCTAGATATAATAATGAATACATAACAAGGGAATAGAAAAATATGAATGTGTAAAAAGTGATGTGTGAGGTAGGATCACAGCATGGACAAAAAAGAAACATGTAAAATAGATTACCAATGCTTTAACAGTAAATGAAGAGTAGTAAAGGTAAACTGAATGAAAGGTGTAATGTACATCATTGCTCAATGGGCAGCAGTTTAAGGTAAAGACAGAGAAAGGGGAGGAACTGTAAGACGATGGCTACAGCAGAGAAATTGGCTTAATGGTAAGGAGGAAGACATTGTCCATGAAGGACTCTATCCACTCTGTGATAACACACAGTGTCCAGCTCCACCTCCATTCAAGTTAACGCAAATGTGGTTTCAGAGTTCAGGGTGTACTGTATATGATGCAGCAAATAAAGAAGGCACCATGTAGTTTACCCCTCCCCCCCTCTGGGTTAATAATCCAAGTGAACCAGCTGGACATGTGACAAATATCACACGTATAGTTTGTTTTCAAAAGAGGTGTCAGACATACTTGTGCGAATGCATTTCTGTTTAAACCTTGGAAGCAAATAAGTGCTTTCTCAGTTTTGGAGTTGACTCTTGGCAATTTCATTTTCTTAAGGCTGGTCCCAGACCAACTGAGGGGCCTGACCAGCTCATAGCAATCACAAATATATTGAGGTGCCAGACTGAACAACATCCTTCCAACCAGTTCGAAAGTTCACTCCAAGTCAAATGCAGGAATTTAAACTAAAGTTCATCAAGATTACTGTGTACAGTCTATTGCTTTTTATTAGCTGATCTGCATGCACCCTCCCTCTCAGAAAGATAGTGAATTGTCTCTGACATTTGTACCCTGGCTTTTTTTTATGTTCTCTTACATGAGTGATCCTTAATAAAGGGTGGAAGTAAAGTTGATTGTCTTCAGGTGGAAGTATTCCCACGGCCTTGATGAAAAACTGTTTAGCAACCTTGACTTACTCTGGCTTGGGGTTATCTCCACCTCCATTTCTTTGTTGAGCTGAGAGATAACAATTACCTGACTTTTAAAGTGAGTGGTTTATCCGATTGTTCGGTTAGCACACAAGGCAACTGCTTTAAAAGTTGATGCAATTGTTGGAGTAAGAGAAAGATAATGTTATATACCATGGATTCCCCGGGGCTGCAGGAAAATGGCAGAATTTATTCATTTATTTCAGTCTGGGCCTCTGTATTCCTTTATCTCTTCTATCATCTTTAGCCATGCTAGCATTGCTCTGAGAATGGCAACATGGTCTGCTGGTCAGTCAGTCAGTCAGTCAGTCTATCTTTACTCATCGTCTAGAAGCAGAAAATCAAAGGTTTCACTTAAGAGACATCTATCATCACCATAGTATGAATCCCAGGGAGTCTTGCAACCATATGCTGAAACTTGGTGCAGACCTTTAGTTCATTGAGACAACATTCAGGTTGACTTTCATGACCCTCTGACCTTCCAAAATTCCAAAAAGTTGGTTTATGACTATACCTTCAAACTAATGACACAATGATCAATGCCAGCTGCATGAGGTGCTTATGACCTAATTTTACCATGCTAACATGCTACATCAAGAAGGTGAACATGATCAACATTGGCTGGAAATAAGCCTCCGAGCACTCTCATTATCTTTGCAAAAATAATCTGGCCACGACCTAATAACATTGGGTATCTGCCAAAGCAGTGGTGTGCCATTACATACTTCCAATGAACAATGAAAAAATATGTGTTTGATGCACTGACAAAACAGCTGCGGCAAAACACTGTACTGAAGAGCCCAGCTGTGATAGCAGAGCAGAGCTCAAACACCAGGAGGCTGAGATACACAATTGCACATTCACTGCAGTAAGAGAAAGGATCAGATTTTAATCTGCTTTATTCAGCTGATACTGATCCATTAGAATATGTCCAGATCTGCATATCCTCAGGATCATCTCTCATTAGAAGCAATTAAAGCTGCAGCTTTGCTCACTCATAACAGTATGTGGTAAAATGCATATATCAAATAAGTCCTTTACAGAAAAGTAAAGTCGTCACTTGTACAGTTCTGTGTCATTTAAGTATAAAGGCGTCTGCACAAATGTGTCTTTTCTTCACACGGATGACGGTGTCTCCATGTTCACAAACCGTGATTTAACATAAATCTTTGCATCACTTGACTTCGATTGTGCCTCGGAGCTCTCAGACTGCTGCTTCATGAGCATGTTGAGCCCAGTACATGCAGTTCTGGTCATTACCTGTGATATTCATGTGCTTCATTCCCCTGGAGAATTTTCCTCGCCGTGGCTCAAACCTACTGTAGGGCCTCAGGAAATGAACCATATTGACAACATGCAATACCCAGGTGAACTCTTCCACAACTCGATTGCACATTAAGGAGGAACACATTACAGTCGCGCAATCTGCTCGCAATAAAACACAATAAAGGAGTGAGAGGGATGATAAAAAAGTGTGCAGATCCCTTGAGAGTTGCCTGGCATGTGCTGAAACCCATGAGAATAATCAGGCATCTTTGCCACACGGTGAGGCCCATTATACTGCGCTGGAATAATGAGTCCTATAAACAAAATTTGCTGGGATGTGCTGAAGTGAGACAGCCATGTTCCCTTTTGTAAAGAAACATTTTCTTTCAGGATATTTATCACTTAATGGATTGATTTCCAAGAACCCAGGCAGTAACAGCTTCATTTTCCCAGCTGAATTTGATTTTTTTTTTCTTACACTTCCAGGGCCCTAATTACTCCTCTCTTCTCTTTCCACTTACTTTTTTTTCTTCAGTTGTTGTTTTTGACATTATGAAACAGTTCAGCGAGTGTGCTCCATAGTATAAGTTAAGAAGGGAAGGGCTTTGCCATATCAACGGGGACAACCTATTCAATCACCTGAGACAGAAATACATTAGGCTGCTGACTTGGAGAGGGTCAAAACCGGGATTACCTCGATTATGTTTCGATTTCAGCCGCTGCTACCATGAGCTATTGGGATTAGATTTTTTTTTTCTGGGTTTTTTCCTTTACAGGAAAAAAGGGAAGCAGGTATTCTCTCTGAAAGCCTCTGAAACCAAATGACCATGGGCAGAGAGCTTTAATGTGGTGTCAAGAACCTTTATAATTAAATTCCAGTTTTAATGGGGAAAAAAACACTGTAATCATTTTCCCGCAGCAGAACTACTGATCAGTCAAGATGATTTTAACAGAGCCAGTGGTCAGTGTGCAGGATCTTTGTTTTTCAAACCACTGACCTTTTTTTTTCCTTTTTTTTACCTTCATTTCCCTCCTGGATTTTCTGCTTTTTACTTTTATCTGACATCACAGCTTTATACGTTCATGTTATAATGCAAATAACACTTAGTGTGATTTAGACACTTAGCCTGATTTACTAAAGGTTTGCGTGTGTAAAGGGTTTGCACATGCAAACATATGCTAAAGCTGATCTACTAACAGGGCAGATCGAGGATCGCGTCTCTTAAACGGGCAACATAGCACGTGCGATCCACTTAAGGCGTTTGTCTTAATGAATATGCAAATATGGGTATTTCTGCCAGAACGCACAAAATACTGGGAGGAGTAGATGCAAATAGATTTATTTAGCACACGCTATGTGATTTACCAAACCTGAAACAGATTCTGGTGGCTGTTGTGTCTTTATTTAGCACGTTTAAAAGGTAGGTCTTAACTGGTACAGGTTTGCTGCGGTTATTGAGTTAATACCTGCCAGGGCAAAACATCATTTATCTCTGTGTTTCCTCGAGTCTGTGTCATTCCAGCGAACTGTAGCAGTTTTTCAGGTGTGTTAGAAGTTCTTTAAGCGCCGTTACGCATGGCACACATCTCTCATCTAGTCCTCTCCTCTCCTCCTCTCCTCCTCTCCTCCTCTCCTCCCTCTCCAGTACCTGGCTGCTCAGCTCTGGGACTGAGAGATGTCACCGCTGCCCTCACCCTTCTCTGATCTCTCTGATCAGGACGTTTAGATCCCAGTGTGTCCCACCTGAGCTCTGTGCCACAGCTGCAGCTCCAGCCCAGTGAATGACAGCAGGTATCCCAGTTACCTGCTCAGCTACAGTGAACTGCACCTGCTGCTCAACACTGCTCAGAGCATCTCTTCCCTGTTTGCTGAGGTTTAATGATAAACCAAAGTTTCTTTTGTTCTTCACCTTGTATCTCCTCATCTTCTCTTTACTTCATCTGTTCTCTTCTTGTTTTACCAACCACATTTACTTTCTCACAGTTAATCCTCCATGTTTCTTCTGCTGCAACTCAACAATATGTTTATTTGCTCCTCTCTATTAATCCATCAGATTATCCACCTCTCCATGGTGGAAATGATGACCACACGCAAAACCCTCATTTAAATACTGTGGTTTGTGTGTGTTGTCATTTAGTGGGTTACTCTTAGTAGATCACCTGTTTTGCATGCACTAACCAAACACGCAAAAATGTACCAGGAGCAAGCAATTTAGCGCCCCTTATCTGAGATCCTAGTAAATCTGGCCCTTAGTGTCATTACTCTAATAATACTGTAACACTGATTTCATGTTGTGTTTTTTTTCCCTACCTTTGGTGTAATTTTTAGTCACCACAATCATCAAAGCCACACTAGAACCACCAGAGAGTGGGTGTACCTCTAACTGCCAGTGGGTAAAATCAGCCTGCTATTATAATACATTGAGACACAAGGTTTATTTACTTATCATTCAGCAACACAGGCTTGGTAACAAGCATTGAAGCTCCTTTATACAACCCACATAAATGACAATGTGAGAAAATAGCCTATATTACACTTTCCTTATTGAGGTTATGAGGTGTTTCACATAAGAACAGCTCAAATAAAAACAACTGCAGGATCATAAGACATAAAAAGATTAGGTGAGGTAAAAAAAAAGGTTAATATTGTTCACCTTGTGACTGTTTGTGCTGCATATTGCTTCCTCACAGACTCCCCACATTCATGCTGCGTACATAATATTTTATTCTTTTTGCATTGTGCCTTCACCATGCAGGTCATTACCCTGTGCTCTTCAGCATCTGTGGAGGGCATGCCCATGCATGGTGGCTCCTAACTGGTGCACAGCTCCAGTTAGGAGGGCGAGCAGAAACACAAAGTCACTTCTGGAGATCTTGTCCCTCAGAACAAGGCGAGAGCCAAACAGCACAGCAGGTGCAATCACTATGTGCTTTTGGAGCCGCAGATATCATGCTGCTTTTGACTGTAGTACAGCTGATTGTTTATCAGATGGAATGGTGCATTTATTTGAAGAGAGTAAAATCTACTTTGTTTTTCATTTCTTTTTCATGAATATTTCATTGTGAGTGTGTAATTGTTTGGGTGCAGGCAAGTCTACAATGAACAAATAGGAACACCAGGAACAGAAATAAACATGTTCACATCCTGGTACAAATAAACAGCCTTGGTCTGTATAACTAATTTCATCCTCTTTGATAACTGTACGGTTGTCTAACTATTACCGCTCCTTAAAAACCCAACTCTGACCCACTGGTTCTTGCCAACTACTTACCTGTCTCCACTCTTCCTTCTTCTAAAATACTTGAGAGAATTGTTGCAGAGAATTGCTGCAGATGACTGCTCATCTTGCCACTAATAATCTTTTCTATAAATTTCAGTCTGGCTTCTGATCCTGTCACTCCACTGAAACTGCCCTGACTAGAATTATAAATGACCTGCTGATCAAAGCAGATACTGGGTCTGCTTCCATACTTTTAATGCTTGATTTAAGTGTGGCATTTAACACCGTACATCACACTATCCTCTTACATAGGCTAGAGCACTGTGTTGGAGTCCATGGGTCAGCACTCTCATGGTTCTGCTCTTATTTATCTGACAGAACCAAATGTGTCAATTTCAGTAATTCTTTTTCTGAATGCTCAAATGTGAGCTCTGGTGTGCCCCAAGGTTCTGTCCTTGGTCGTCTATTGTATTTATCTGCTCCCTCCAAGAAGGATCATCTCAGAATGTTGCATTAAATATCACTGCTATGCTGATGACATCCAGCTGTACATGCCGTTGCAGCCTAATGACCCCTCTCAGACCCGTAATCTAGAGGCATGTGTATGTAAAATCATACTTTGGATGAGTCAGAACCTTCTCAAGTTAAACACTGCTAAGGCTGACCTAGTTGTGATCAAGCCATCTAATTATAAGCATTTGTTTCTAAATCTTTGTTGTAATGTTGATGGATGTATGATCACAGAGAGTTTGTGTACAAGAAATCATCAGTCACCATACTTTCTTTTGAGCCTCACATCAGGGAGATCACCAAATCAGCTTTTTTCCATTTCTGTAACATTGCTAAAATCTGCCCTGTTTTGTCACATTGCAATGCTAAAATCGTCCTCCACACTCTAGTGTCCTCTAGATTAGACTATTATAATCTTTTCTCTGGCCTCCCTGCCTCTGCCACTCATAGTCTTCAACTTGTGCAGAACACTGCCGCTAGAATTTTGACCAGAACCAGTAAATACAGTCTCTCAGCAAGAAGGTTCTGGGTTTGATTCCCATGCCTGGTTCCTGCCTGAGTTGAGTTTCCATGTTCCCCCTGTTCCTATGGGTTCTCTCCAGGTTCTCCAGCTTCCTCCCACATGTCCAAAGACGCACATCAGGTTGACTGGCAGCTCTAAATTGCCTCTGGGTGGGAATGTTAGTGTGTGTGTGTGTGTGTGCGCGCGTGTGTGGATTGTTCATGTTCTGTCTGCCCTGTGATAGACTGGAGACCTGTCCAGACTCCAGGGTGTACCCAGCCCTCGCCCTTTGTAGGCTGGGATTGGCTTCAGTCATCCTCCACCCTGCACAGATAAATGGTATGGACAGTGGATTGATGGATAGATGGAATTGTATGTCACCACTAGCTAGCAGGTATCTGTGTCACCACTCACCATATCTGACTTGTTTGCTTAGCTCATTTACAACCTGATATTAGATTAGTTAACAAATGAATTAGCCCTGGATTAGGCATTTTGGATTAGGACTGAGCCTATATGTTACATGCTCTTCCAGGTGAATCACCTGGACTGAGGGGGCCCAGCTTGTTTTGTTTACGAACTGCAGCGAACAAACCTACAGACTCTACCTTTAATGTCAGCCTGCTCTGTCGCAGCCATGGTATTTCCCTCAGTCACATTTTCAGACCTTATCGCAAAGTAAAATGACTGACCATGAAAATATGTCTGCAGTAACAGGACATGTTTATGTCTGCTCTCATTACCCTTTCACTGTGGTTTCCCTGTAAGGCTTTAAATAGACAGAATGTGTGTAAGGGTTGTGAATCATGTCTGAACACTAATATGAGTGTGAGGGTTTCAAAGTATTGCTCTTTGCCTTTGGATGTCATCCATTTAGTGTCGCTGTGGGCAACACACACCATGGAAAATATTCTCTTTCCCTAAGATAAAAGCCTTTCCCATCTTTGTCACGGTAAACAAAGGCTCCAGTTTATGAGGCCCCCAGCTCCTCAGATATTGACCAGTCAGCAAAGCACATTCATGTCTTTATGATTCCAAACAAAGAGGTGAGTTATTGCTTTTTGACCTCTGACTTTTCAACTTGGACCCTGTGCAGCTGCCTAATGACTTCCTGCTCCTGTGTGTTTGATGTGCTGTATTGGCACAATCACACATTTCCCTCGTGTAAGCTGAACAACAAGAGCGGTATTGTTATTCATAGCTTCAGAGGGGCAGCTGATTCACAACAAGGGCGCTCACACTCTCTTGTTGAGGTCTGTTGGGGGTTTCGAAAATGATCGGTTTCGGAAATAATCAGTGTGGGATAATGGAGAGTCATTTATTTAATGTGTCCCACTTCATCAACTGAGACTCTTCAAATAGTGATAGTTTGGTCTCATTTAATTTCTTATTTAAAATGTATTCAAACCAAACATTTTTGAATTGCCTCTGACTCTCTGACTGGATTGTATTCATCTTCTTACCCGATCATTCGTGAACTTTATGGCAACACACCTACCACACCTGCAGAAAGCCACCAGTTACTGCTGCTGGGTGGAAGTTGTATTTTGCAGCAAATTAAGTAAAATAAAGTAAGTTATACGCAAACAGTTAGATCTCCACTGCAATGTGGAGAAGATGTTTCTTGTTTTTGAAGCCCATCCTTCTCAGATGCCGTCTGATGGTTATTGGGCTGCAGTCAACACAACTAATGGCCTTAATTTGGGACGAGGATCGTCCCGTGACATTCGGATCATCTGGCTCCTCTGGATCCTCTTTTTTTGGGTCTACCACTTGACTTTTTTGTTCCATAACCCTGAGGATCTTTTAAGAAATGCAAAATGACTGTCTTACTGCGTCCAATCTCAGCAGCGATTGTACACATTGTGAGACGCCTTATTTATGCAGCTCAACAATCCTACCACGTTCAAAGATGTTGAGCTTTTTTGCCTTTACCATCAAGAGATCTTCACAGTCTGATTACTTGACAGGAAATGACATGGAATCCAAATTTTTGCACAGATTTTGTCTTTTGAAGGCTGTGGTCTTAAACTTTTGATCAGCTGATGAACAGCCCATTTCAGTTAAATAGTTGTTTTCAATAAATTGCCTGCTCACAACTTTTGGTCTCTTGTTCCCATTTCTTCTTTTTGCATTTTGAAGCTCTACTTAGAGCCTTCCTAAGATGCATGCAATTTTTTAACTGGTTTTAAGATTTTGATCAGGAGTGTTTTACAGTATCTGCTGGAAACCACACAGGCAACAGCTGTCCAGTCTGTCACTGGATGTTCGCCAAAGTCCAGGTAATTTCTCTATGCTGGTGTTTGCATAATTATCCTAATCTAGATTTATGCTAATTATCAACAGTTCTGTTATATGTTTAAAACTGTACATAGTGTATCACTTACTCATCAGATGAAAAATGTTGCAACAACTTGTTTCCAGTTGATCAGAAATTACAAGATAAATATGTTAATGATTCAGGCAAATTTCAAACTAATTATTGCCTAATTTATGTCTTATTTACAGCAGCTATCAGCCTCATGCATCATTCACACCCACATTAGTTCTGGGACATTTTTAGAAATTCATTTCTTGTACCCCCCTCAAAGTCTTTGTGTTTGCATTTGGGACAATCACATATAACTTCTCAGCAGGACACATCAGCAGTAAAAAACAAGCTCCTCTCAACAGGACTCTTGTGTACTCAGCAGGAAGCGGTGACAGCAGCTAATGATAATTGGTAACAAGATAAGCAGAGAGACCAGCAAAACAGATTCTCTGATTCTACGCCAACGCAAAGTATTAAAATTTCCCATGAGTGCATCTGTGAAGTGGAAACATTGGAATAAATCATACCCTGTATGTTCCTTCAGATACACATCTCAGGCCGCAGAACCACTTTAATTATCCAGCAGTCAAGGATGTCTCTATTTTACACTTCAGCACGGTCAGATGAAGATCGTGTTTCTCCACAGATCAGCCACTGATCATCAGTGATAAGCAGAAAATAAAAGAATGTGACTGCTGCCTCATGTGCTCCATGGGTGAAACTCTCAGAAGCCAGGGTCTGCTTTCCCTTTCTAAAGCCGTAATGGTTGGATCCCCATTGAAAATCTGATTATAACAGGTCTAAGACTCTGATATGTGACTTTGGCCGACCAATATGTTTTTCTTTGTCCACAAACACCTTTTTTCTTTTAATAACTTTGAGCATTTAATCAATTGGTAGCAGTGACAGCAACATTAAAAGGCAAATACAATGTTGCCCATAAAGCTTGAATAAAATATATATCTCGTGAAATAAATGTGATTTATTATTGATAGATAAAGTGTATGTCTTCTAAGAAATTTATTGGTCAATCTCTTCTGAATGTATCACTGTGAAAATGAAACCACAATTAACCTTTATAACAGGAATAAAAAGAGGACTGTGTCTGAAACAAAATTATTCCAACTTTATGGGCAACGATGTATTTGAAAGGTCATGAGCCTGTCAAGACAACAGAGTTCATAGCTTCAGTCTGACAGTAGCTCTGACTGTATTTACAAATAAACAAAAGTTCTGTCTACATTTCCATACTAAAGCAGGTTTAGCTGCTTAGGGAATTTATGCAAATCTAACAGTATACATGATGGGTGGGGCGATTACTTGACCTCAGTGATTTAATTAAAGTGTATTTCTTAAAGTGATGCTAATGAGAGAGTTAGATGAGACATTAAATTATTCTTCACGGCACAGCAGTTAAACTAATCCAGGTTAATTGTTGTTTTTTCCATGCATTTCTTTATTCACACTGACTGTAGTCAGCCCAATCCCAGAAGTCCCAGCAAAATAATAACACATCACATAGATGACTGAAATACATGTGTTCAGAAAACAATTACATGCATAGAACTACAACTGCTGCCTCACAGATACCCCTCCACCACTCGGACTAATGGTGCATTCCATTTACATTAGAAGTCTGTGTTTGACATCAACTCTGAGTTTGGCACTTTCCAGTTGAAAAACAGGGAAGTTTGAAAAATGAACAATTAATATAACAAAACAAAAACATAATGATTTCATACTTGCATGTGAAGTTTTAATGCAAATGATTTATATTGTTTTTAAAAAGGCATACAAACCTAGAGAACACGCAACATGCACCAAAAAAAACAGGCAAGCTGTTAGCTGCTAGCCATTATTAGCAATACTGTTATGATAACAACACTCTAGGCTGTTTTTACACACAAAACCGACTGAGAAAGTCAAGGGATAAGAATTGAATAGTACAATGTTCATGGCTGACTTAAATGTGAAACAATTACAAGAGAAATGGGGTAAACAGTAAAACTGCAGAGTGTTCGCAGTAGCAGCCATCATGGATTCTAATGTAGGGGCTTCTGGGATTGGTCACATTAAGTTGGAGATCCAATTTAATGTGACATTCCAGATTAAAGTTCCAACTGGGAGCTCAGAAATTCTGACTTTTGAGTACAACTGGAGCGCAAAATAATTTAAGATTACATCCCAGTTTATCCAGAGTCAGTTACAAAAAGAGCCATTTGTGTGAAGTTTGGTCATGTTTCTGTGTCATGTCTTGAGTTATGGCTATAAGTGTTTTTTTAGGTCACTGTGACCTTTGACCTACAAAATCAGTTCAATGTTGAGTCTAAGTGAATGTCTGTGGCAAATTTGAATGTGTTCCCGTGAGGAGTAATGGAGATAATGTAGACAGACAGGAGAGGAAAACGGACTAACAGAACCAGAGGGACACATTAAGTGCTATGTATAGGCTATACATATTAATGAGGATGCATTAGTATTTCTGATTCTGATTTCTGACTGTTATCCGCACAGCCAATAAATGAGTGGCACAGTCCTCACAGCACTTCAAGTGAGAAAGATTTTCTCTTCCATCATGAAATGTTCACATCAGACAGTGACAGTATTACATCTGTGCAAGATACTCTCATAAACTTAAAATGTGTGTGTCAAAACAAAGATCAAAATAAATAAATAAATACTTCAACCCAGGGCTTGGAACATCAACAACATCAAACAAAAAAAAACAGTCTTAAACACTTATTACTGAATATGCTCGTACCTCTGTGGAGTACTTCCAGATAAGGAATTTTAGCCAGTGCTAAAATCTACATGCACCATCCTCACAGTGACCTGGTGAAACAGCTAAACCAAACCAAAATACAAATTGAAATGGACCTAATGTTAGGAGACAACGAGTCACTAGGTTTTATTGTCTTGGATGTAAGTTGGCATCAAAATTTCCGCTATCTGTATTGTGAGATAATCTTTAACTGCTGGTGGCATTAGAGGAAATTATGAGAATATTATCACTGATATTAATAATCTTCATCTACAGACCACTTTTCCAAATCCACAATACAAGCTGCTTGCCGAAGGCTGCAAAGTCAAACAGATGAGACATAAAATCAACAGGCTTCAAAGAAAAGAAAACATCGTCCATCATTTAAAAAGAAATAATAGCCTGAGGGGAAGTAAAACTTTACAAAAACCAGGAAAAGCTTTCTGATAAAAACATGTTTTAGGAAGGGACTTAAAGAGGTCACATACTCTGATTTTCCTTGGGCAGACTGTTCCAGAGCCTCGGGGCCCCGACTGCAAACACTCTGTCCCCTTTATTTAGGTGTCAGGTGGCTGGAACAGACAAAGGAGCTTTACTCAAGAACCTCAAATTGCAAAAGTCCAGGGATGATAAGATGAAGGCATGCAAAATAGTTTCAGTATCTTTAAAGGAGACGTTCCGTTTTTTGCAACCTGTACCTTATTATGTGAAAAGCCGTGTTAAAAAACCCTGGATGACAATAACAACACAACTCCGAGCCACTCCGTACTCTCAGGGAATAGTGCCGGTGATTCATAACAATATATTGGTGAAATGAACAGGTTTCACAGCAGATTATGTCTAGATGCTGCATCGTTGCCCCAACAACTCCCATTATATGGATATATGTTAATTGCGAGTGGATCTAAATATCTTCTGAAGGACTCCAAGTTACACCAAAGTTGTTCAGGTGAGTAAATGAACGTATTTTATGCTAGAAACAAGGTCCAGGTTGCAAAAAACGGAACTTCTCCTTTAAAAGGTAAAAATTTAGAAAGCCAACAAAGTTATTGATCCTCTTTGGAACACAAATCAAGGGAAGGAAGGGAAGCAAAACACCAGTCTCCTGCATGAAAACACAACTGGTGTCCCTTCCCACTTGCTGCATCCTTGGCCAAGTGACATTTTTTTCCTGGTTAAATGAAAGATGCATTTGTTACAACTTGTTTCTTTAACTCAAAGAACATACTGAAGGCAAAAGATTACATTAACAGGGTGTTGATTATATTCTAGAACAGAAAAGGTTTTTATTTACTTACCCATCACCTGGGCAACAAACACACAAGCACACTGATGACTAGTCATAATCACAAATCACAAAGGCAACAATGCAAACTATGGAACCTAATTACCGCCCAGAGTGATGCTCTGGCCTAGCTTTTAACTATCTCACAATCTTTATGGATGAGTTGCAGCTGTGAGCTGAGCAGACTGGACTAACCAATCAGGATGGACCACTGCAGAACTCTGAACTCCTCCCCCACTACTGCATGACAGGAACTGTGCAAATGGCTTTGCATACTGAATTGACACATTATCATACATGAGGGGCAGTCAGCAGTCCTAACAGCAATAATAATAATGATGATGATAAGAAAAAATATTATAAAAGGAACTGTATGACTTCCACAATATGTTTTTTTTTTTTTGCAAATAAAGCCACTCTGGGGTCCGACATTTGCAATGAATGCTGATATAAACTGCTGAATTCATACAATTTGAGTCTAATTCTTCAACACACTGAGCTTGTATTCAGCGGATGTAATTACTTTCTCTGGACACCATATATAATTGTATAGGAGCCTCTCCATTTACTTGTGAATGAAGCACTTCAGCTGTTTTTGATAGTGTTAACCTGTAGTGGATCTGACTCTGGCAAAGTGGCCATATTCATATGGTTTTAATTCAACCCTGACATTCTCATTCACACATTAAATAGTAAAGATATACAAAACACTTCACTATACAGACTGTACTGTTTGTATGAGGGGACTGCATGCAAATGTCGTCATATGTCAGGCTTCCTATTAACAGAGGTTAACAGCTACGCCTGTTTCCATTTACTTGCTCCCAACTTCATTATAATTTCCTCCTTCAGTATAAATCAACTTAACAGCAGGAAGCTGCAGCGGCCATCACAGGAGGGTTAGACAGGCCACAGCTGACTGAGGCAGGATGAGGCAAGATGTTTCCAAAGAGCAGAGCTGAGAATCTTATGTAAAGTTTACACAGCAGAGATGTATTGTTTCTTTCATGTACCATGGGATGTCTACATGTTTGACGATGTGCTTTAACGCAGGTTCCTCCCACCACCACATGCTCCAAATCAATTTCTCAAATTATTCCTTCTTCCCAGTTTGAATCACTGTATCATTGTATCAGTGAGGAAACTGCAACATCCACAAATGTTAAAGGGACAACGAGCTGAGCAGAGCAATGGAGAGGGACACATCTTACTCAGTGATTCTATCTCTTTAGAATCAGGCAGGAATCTCGAGGTGAGCTGTAGGTGGTGACAGGTAGAGATGAAAACATATGGAGCCTTTATTGTTGTGTACTCCCCGTTGTTGTCATGCAGGGAATTCCCCCTTTTAACCAAATGACACTCCCCCTAGAAACAAGGTTTTTCTAAGCATGAATTTCAGTGGGGGATGTTATTAGAGACCATTATTCCTATCATTAAACTCAGATAGATGAACAGGATGAGCAGAAGAAAAATCATTTCAGATGTTTATGTCCTAGCAAGTGCTTTTCAGTCAATCAATCAATAAATCAACCAATCAATCTACATTTATAAAACACTTTTTAATGCATAGGGTGCAAGTGCTTTACATGATTAAAAAGTAATAGCCAGTAAAAGCAATTACATATGGTGGTGAGACAACCAGAGTATGATCTATAATGAAGTCTTTGCAACAACATTCACATCTGGTTCCTGATTTTATGACCTCCTCTCCATGTATAGCCACCTCACAGTGGGATCAGACTTTCATTTTTTTCATGTGATGAAAACTGATCCATGAAGACAAGTACTTGTGCTGTTGATGGCTGTGATGCCGGAGTCACAGTATGTTGAAAATGGTAAAATCCACAGATATTTTATTTAGTGAACTATTTAATGTATACTATAAACATTATACCCAGTGACCCCAATTTCTACACTATATGCAACACATATAAGACTACTGGATTGACATTGGGCAGTGGTGGAATATTAAAGCTTACATGGCTTTTAATGTTTACTGTCACTTTTACACCCATACCTGTCCAGCCTCTCTGTGCACTGAATAAATCCTGCTTCTAAAGCACTTCACTAAAACAGGATAACTTATTCATCCTGTCAAACATAAAAAACTATGTTTTTCATGTCTCTTTAGAAAATATAGTATGCATTTACAAAGGCAAATGTCTATTCAAAATGCACAGGTATATTCTCCACTGAAGCATTGTTTAAGCAGTTTAGAGAGCACATTTAACTTTACGTTGCAATGAAACCAATGTTTGTGTATGTTTGTCTCAAGCATTGAAGCTCTCTGTTTCTTTGTCTAAGATAGGAGTAGAAAAACTTCTGGAACTTGGACAGCCTGTTTATACACTCAGTAAATAGGCTGACTGATAAAAGTGGAGCTCATATTTCATTTCTTTCAGCGAGAAGATGAAAAAGAACAGTAATACGCTCTCTACCTGCAATCTCACCAGCTGAGGATGACAACTGCATCTTATGCCTGCATCTTTGTGTGTGTGTGTGTGTGCGTGCGTCTGTTTATGCATGCTGGTATCTGTGCATATCCATGTAGAATTGCATATCATTACAAACAAGCATTTGAATACAAAAACAGAAGGCTGGGGCCTCTGAGTTGCTTTGCTTTGAGACTGGCTCTTACAGCTATGACCAAGATAATAACTGCAGGGCCGTGTCAGAGCACCTGACATTAGTTTATATTTTAAATACTCTGAATACAAACGAGTCATATTTTCAGGCAATTTAGATGGTCCATGCTGTTTTGATGTTGTTTATCAGAATGTGAAAGAAACAATGTGTAGCAAAACACAGCCATTTGGCTGTGATGTTCACTAATGTGATTAATATTGGTGTAATGAATAAATAGAATGAAAACTTCTGCCAATTTCCCTGTGCATGTGTGTATATTTGAAGTCTAGGCGGCCAAAAACATCAACACAGAAAAGACGGGAAATGACTGTATGCTCTGAGGACACAGAGATGACACAGATTTCCTGAATGGACACATTGTTACATTCAATTAACCTTTTGAGGACTATAATAGCAGGGAGTCAGAGAAAAACATGACACAAAGTCTACACCAGGGTTTGGGTAGAAAGACTGTCTTCAGGCTTATTTCTTTCTCAGTCATTAGACAGTTGGCCAGAAAAAAATAAATAAATAAATCTAAGGTTAATTTCATAAATCGATTGGTAATACAATCTTGTCTTGTAACTGCTTATACAAATGTTCCACAGTTTTTCACAATTTGTAGAACCTTCTTACACTTTTCTCAAAACTATAAAGACAAAACTCAACAGTCAAACTACTTTCACCAGGGGCAGCATACAAGCAACAAATTTAGACAGAGAGAGAGAGAGAAAGTTCCCAGGTTTCCCCACCATGATAAAGGTAAACAGCATATACACATATTTGTTATCAGAACAGGAAGAGCACATAACAACCAAAGTAGGTTTGTGAATTGGAAGATAGTTGTGCAAATGAGTTGTTCTTGATTGAGGTGCTGGACTGAGGTTGCCTCGGGACAATGGGGGGGGCAAAGCTGTCTCTACCCGAAACATTGGTTAAAGCAGTATTTTGTGGAATTATATTTCCCACTGTTTCTGACTAGCTTATACAACACTGCCAGTTTTAAAGAGTTGCATTTCCTGATGTAAATGTTGGCCATTTCTTGGGAAATATACCATGTTATTGGTGATTCAGATTGAATATATCAGTAACTGGTAGTTGACATAAATACCATCAGCCATAAATGAACCGGCCGGAATACAGAGGCTTAATCGACACAAATCCGTGGAGGAAGGCATTAGCCTTTGAGTGACATGAGAACCTTTGGCTCTGGGATGTGTCTGTTCAGAGGCTGCTCAGTGGGAGCTGGAAGCTACCTTCCTCTGGAGATGCATGATAAACACACTGACCAAATGGCTCCTTGTCAAGAGGCAGCTTCACAGAGCTTGGCACTGGAAAAAAAAAAAAAAAAAAGAAAAAAACCTCCATTTGCAACAGTCCCTGGGCACCCATTATGAGACCTCATTTAGTTTCACTACACAATATGAGACTATCACATCCAATTTAAGTCTAATGAGCCCATTTCTTTGAAATGATCAAATGTTTGAGGCCACACAAAGCAGCTTTTTGCCAGCATTGTTCTTAGTGTTTCACATTGTTCTAGAGTACGCAAGACATTTTACCACCTGTCAGCCTTTTACTACTTTTACTACTTCTCCATGTGTTATTGTCCTTTACTTTTGCCTACAGCACAATTCATACACTTTAATAGGCGGAGAATATGTGTTATATAATGAGTCTGATGGGCATAGAGTTGCCAGAACACTTTGAGATCTGTTACTTTCTAATTCAGCAAAGCAGGACTTTGAACATTGCAATAGAAGCTCAGACAACTCCACAGATTACCATGCGGAAACAGAATTTATGCATCAATACACAGTGCAGAACTAAAAGATTGAATTATTCTAAGAAAATGAATGTCACTGCCCCCTCATCTGAGAATTGTGATAAAGTTCTCCCTTTTAAAAATTGAAAATGGCAGAAATACACAGATTAAAGTCACAGAATTATTTCAAATCACTGGATATCCCAGCAAACAGCAAAGTCCCCTATGAGAAAACCAGCTGTCTATAGCACAGGCAGCCAAGTGGAGCTTGGCACCGGGACAATCACCATGTGTCTCGGTCTCCGGCGGCCCACTGTCAGAGTGATGGTGATGATACTGGTGATCATAGAGGATCAGGAGTCCCATTTTTAACTTTAATGCAGCACTGGGATGGTTGGATTAGAGAGGGAAAACAAACTTGAAGTGTGGCTTTGTAACTCAAAAACCTAAGACCTGGAGTGCATTAAAAAAAAAAAGACAAGAAGAAATCATACATCAAATTTGCCCAGATTCCATTAAGATCGATTGCTGATTGGTAGTCAGTCAAAGACACATGGCTTTGCCCCAGTATGTACAAGTTATTTTTTGAGTGTACGAGAGAGCAGCAGGGCCTTCCATGTATTTTCTCATTCTCCCCTCCAGCACGTCTTCCTGGCCTTTGTAGCAGACCTCAAAGAGCCGCAGAAAGGATAAGGCACAAGGGCACATTAGGGGAAATAATAGCTACTATAACCACCGTCCATTTGAGCACATATTTTCTTCTCGCTATGCTGCTTCAAAACTACCACTACAGCCCTCTTTTCCTTCCTGCCTGCCTCATATTTGTTTGCTGCATGCACAGTATCTTAAACCTAGTGTCACAACATCAGGTTACTTGATGATTTCAGGTGTTTCTTTGGTCAGATCAGGTGCCCCACAGGTGGTGCAATTTGACCTTGTCAACCTATAGGGGGCCCACAGACCTGGTATCAGCTAAGACTCCCCTCCAAACGCTCCTCTGGTGACCCATTGTATGAGCATCGGTGTGCTCAAAAAGCACTCAGACATGACCTTAGAGCGAGAACAAATCTAAAGCGAAACGCTGAATGATACTTCTGCGCAATCTTTTCATGTCAAGGTAGATGTGTGTAAAGGTAGAGTGGCTCATCAGGTATGTCTGTCAGTGAGAGACAGACCATGAGACACCTGATGATCTATTGCTTCCTCGGCTTCGTGTTTCCTGTGTATTTCTGTGTTGTTGGTCCACCCATTGATGTTTAGAAGAATCCTGCAAAGTATTCTGAATGTATTGAGAATAAAAGTCTCTGTGGATCCTCACAGAGTGGTTCACACTGTATAAACAAGAGGTCTGTATGAGAAATCGCAAAATCAGCCCCATCTACGACCTTTACTGAGTCATTTATGAGGTGATGAGGTGCCATACATTCCCCTCTGGACCTTTCAGCTCTGATTTTTCTGATTACAGTCCACAAAATTTTAACCACTGGATAACAGTGGATTTTAAGTAATGTTTAAGAGGTAGGTAACAAAATGAAGTGACTCTAGCTCAAATGAAGGAGGAGATCAATCAAAGGGTTGGTATTGTGATAACTGGCTCTTCCTTGGTGTCAGATTGTGTCATTCTGAACAACAGATTAGTAGGGTTGCACATCTCTCTGTGATAAACGATTCGATACGCATCTAGATACACAGGTTACGATACGATTCAAAAACGATATACTTTTATTACAGACAGATTCGGTACGAATCAATGTAAGTGTAAGACAGTGTAAGAACAATACGATTTGATTTGATTCTACGATTAATGTTTGTTGTAGATATTTTATAAAATAAAGAAGCCAATTCTATGAAAGTAACTAGGCTATCTTACAGTAAAGTACAATATTTTCTTTTCAAATATGTAAAAGACCACATATCCCCAAGCACTGTTGCTTTATGGCACTGGCAAAAATACTGGTCTCTGCCCTCCTCCTGCAGTATCTATATACAGTCACATTGTTTACGTTGTGTGTTTTAATCAATCCTGTAACACACACTGTGACTGTGGTACCAGCAGGGTGACAGAAATGC
>OMNW01034774.1:71023-125128 GCA_900303245.1 Selene dorsalis | reverse complement strand
ATATCACTGTAAACGTGACCCCCAACCCCTTCTCTCTCTGTCTCTCTCTCTCTCTCTCTCTCTCTCTCTCTCTCTGTCTCTCTCTCTCTCTCTCTCTCTCTCTCTCTCTCTCACACACACACACACTCAGTTCTCCTTTCCCCTTTTATTCTTATAATTATATAAATGTAAACTTGAACCCCTGTCTACACATGTTGCTTAAATAATTTTGCCTTGATAAGAATGGAGAACTGACTCACTCAAAATATTGCTCCTTTCGATTCTGTTTATATTCATCTCCTACGTTTGTGATGAAAACATGATATAGGTGAAATCCCTAGACCACATTTTGTTCTGAGTATCAGCTATACAATATAGGTGCTCGCAGTGATATTAATACCAAGAGTATTCTGGGTCAATACATTGCCCTCTCTGTATGGAAACTAATTGCCTCTATTTGTGTTTCTCTCCCACACATATTCCCTCCTCTCAAGGAAATTTAAATTACCCTTAGGTTTAAATATAAATGATATAGTTTCATAATTCCCTGCCTTTCAGTTGAAGCCATTATGGCCCTGAGTATAGGAACAAACTGCAAACTCACATACTCCTTATAATTTCATGGAATCTGATATGTGCTGGATCACATTGCATTGAGCAGATGTTCCGTTCTGTCTGTTGACTTCATATATTTAGCGTGTTGTTAATTGTTGTTTTTCCATGTTGGAATATTCTTTCTGTCACAGAGCAATTACATTGCAAATTAGATTGTTTTCTAACGGGGATACAAAAAACGACTGCCGTCACTAGGAACATATAATGCCATGCAAATCCCCTAATGATGATTCTAGTGGTTTAGAGAGAGATAATTTGAGACTGGGGCTTGAACGAGAGGGTGGGGAGGAGCTTTCACTCTCTCCCTATTGCTAATATTTGTGACTCAGTTTGTCTCTTTGTGCACAATATGTCATGTTTACGTTTTATAAATTATGTAGATAGCCTCTTATGGCGCCTAAAATTGATTTAAGACAAGTATTCACTTTTGCCTTTTTTGTTTGCTTTGGTGGTGTACAGTATCTTGCACTCGGTTCACAGTAGGTTTGAAGTTCCCATGTTCTGAAGTGATACAAACATGTTCATGTGCCAGAAACCTGATTAAATGTGTGGCACCCTAATAATGACATATTGTACCTTGATCATCTGAACAGTGTGTCGTTTAATTTTAAGAACCCTAAATTGACTTCAAAATTGATTCGACTGTGTCTGCTGAACAGCAGCGAGACATCATCATCTAGACACACAGCATATTCACCATGTTTAGTTTTCTATATAATTTAGGAAAGGACAATCTTCAAGAGACAGACTATAGAACATTGACAGCTTTGAATAAGAATAGTGCAAAGGAAACAAAATGTCGTAGTAGTGGCATTTACTTAATGTGACACTAATGGTAGAGAAAATTACCACTCTTTTTATTAAATTTGCAATTACCTTTTGTTCATGCTTTATCTTGCATTCAAATGCCCTTCATCATTTTTGAATAAAAAGTACAGTTAATCGGTGAATTGATGCTGTTGCTAGCGGAAATTTTGTGTCTAAGATAGCCTGAGTGTCCAGATGCTAGCCAGATTTTGCAGAACTGCAGGACTGTTCTTTGAATAACTGACAGATTTCTGAATGGGCTGGAAACGGTTGTTGACATGTTCCTACAGTCATGGTATGTGATTTTGTGGTACACAATAAACTTCACTTGATTGTATGTGTAACTACAGCAACAGCAGAACCAATCTTACAAACGCCATCTGAAATTGGGCTTGTATTGTTTGCTGTTTCAGCACACTTCTATTATAGCTTAACTGGTATGTACTACCATGTGCAAAATATAATGAAAATACATACAGCACAGCCACATTATGTCACATTAATGCCTACTGCATGGAAACATAATGTATATCCTATATGTGTTATGGAGCGAACCTCTCTGTGGGACTATGAGTGTATTTGCTGTGTTCGTTTACGAAGGAGTGCCAGTATGTGTGCGGTTGGTGCAGAATTACAGGACAGAAATATCCTTCAGCATTCAAGACATCCATATTCACACAAACACACACACACACAGAGGAGGGAAGTTGGCCCAGAGAAAATTTCATCATGATCTCATAGATACAGAGCATGCTTGAATATTCATGAGTTTGGATGAATGTGTATGTGTGCATGGGTGCGTGGGGTGGGGGTGGTCTGTGAAAGACAGAGATAAACTGAGCCAGAGCATCTGTGAATATATTGTTCATATTTCTGTAATGCAAGGAAGAGAGTTTGGGCATTTAAGAAAAACCGTGACTTACCCTGTGCGTGCTTTAACACAGGTGCATTAATGTGCACTGATAACTATGAGTATACCAACAGAACAGAAGTTCTACAATATCTTCAAGTCATAAGAGCATTTGGAGAGGGAGCGAGAGAGAGAGGGGGAGAGACAAATTCGCATAACAGTGAAGGGGAGGAATGGGCAACACAAAAGGCAACAAAAGTGGGGTTGAAAAGAGGTGGTAGAGCTAGAAGGAGAGGATGTAGGGGGTTATTGTTGGAATTGAAAAAGTAATAATGTGCTCTGACAAAACTCGAAATTAGACTGGCTGAGGAGCGGAAATGAAATGATTGTGTGTAGTTGTTTGTGAGTGTGTGTTTTGTGTGTGTAGTCGGCGTAACTAGATTGAGCCTGCTGCAGCTGCTTAGGTGCATGTTTTTGTGTTCAGAGGGGTATGTGTATTATTGGTTGAGCTCATAGTACTAATTCTGCTGCAGTCTGATCAGGCAACATTTGAATGTTTTTTTTGTCCTGTTGTGAGCAATAACACTGCAGTCAGACTGTGTCCCAAACAAAAGGCAGGCGGCTGTGGCCTCAAATAACTCTTGAGGTGTGTTCAGACAAAACATGAAGCTAATTCTAAAGGCAGTATGGTGTTCATTACTGAAAAATGTAATGTATTTACCCCAATTACATGAATCAGGGAAACTGTAGAAGTGAAAAATTACAAATTACTGCTCCAGTTTAGAAATCCATCTCACGAACACAGTTGGACGGGAAGTGTCAGCTAATATGTGCGCTTCCAACATTGAATGTTTGTGCTGAATAACTTGCTCCAGTTGTCATATTTGCATGAATGAAGCCAGGCTGAAATTCATTATAAATCCAGTGTTCATTTCAAACACCTTTAGTTAGGCTACTGTTCAGAGATACTTAGGTTGTAAATCATAGTTCTAGGAACTGGGAAGCTGAAAAAGTACTTTTACTTTTACTAATGTGTGATTAGTGCTGCCCAGTATCATGGCATAAGTGACTGCAATATCAGAATGGAGTACAATTAATTTATTTTGAAAGCTGTCCCCTGTTTGCTGTTTGCATCAGAATTAATTGGTGCCATGTGTAATCTGACATACAGATTTCAAATATGACTGACTGTGAGGGAAATGCTTATTTAATTGTATTTGTTCATTCTAGCTTAGCTAAGGACAAAATACATTTGGAAAGAAGGGAGGAAAAAGGACATAAACGAGGCATTAGATGAATAATTGGTTTAGAATCTTTGAACAGTAGTTGCCATGGATACAGATATGCTAATTTGGGAGTGAAATTAGCTAGCTTTGTTCAAAGGACGTCAAAGTTTTGTGTAAACAAATCTATCATTTAGACATGTTCCTATTGTGCTGATCTGACCGATGTGAAGATACTGATTTGGAGTCACAAGAAATTATCTATCTATCTATCTATCTATCTATCTATCTATCTATCTATCTATCTATCTATCTATCTATCTATCTATCTTCAAGTCACAGATCCTAAGACGGACGACAGTATAGGAAGCAGAAAACTCATAGACATTAATTCTCACATTTTCAGGTTTAACCTGTGGAATTTTACAGCACTTTAAAACTGACATAATGGACGAGGTGGCCTTTATACGTGTAATTGCCTTTCCCAGAGGCATAGGTAATTTAAACTATTTAATTATTCTTTATTGTTCTCTCATCATTGTTTACTGTAGCAGGAATGCTAAGGAAGCCATTTTAATGTGGTTTACAGTATGCTGGTGTTGTGGTAGGGAATGATGCACACGTGATAAAGATATTTCTCTGACAAGCAACAAACCAAAAGAGCTTCAGTTGCATCATCAGGTGAGAGAGCGCATGTCGTCGTGTTTAGTAATCATTATGATGTTCCATAAAGATGTCTCGGACGATATGGCCTTGAACAGTTTGCTTTGAAATTGAGTTTACGGCAAAATGTCTTTACCAGCCCTGGAAATCGGCAATATCCTTCTGAGAACCAGTAAAGGGCTTTTTTATCTCGTAAAAACTAAAGTCATAGGCTTCACAAATGCTGCCTCACATGCTAACCCTCTCCCTTTTACTTGAAAACATACATATTATTTCCGTAGTGCAAGCTTGTTGAGGTTGTTCGCTCTTTTTCAACAACATTCTGCCAGAGTCGGAACTTAAAACTCTGCAGGAGTTGTTTGTTTGACTTTCACACTAACTTTCTATGACTTACACCGTTCACTTTTTGTGTGTGTGTGACAGAGAGTGTGAGTGACTGCTTCTGACAGTGTGCATGACCCTCTGTGTTTGTGCCTTTGTGGAGATGTGTGCGTGGTTTGCCCAAGGCTGACTAGAATTCTTGCTTGGCCGAAATGGTGAGATCGTCACGGTGGTATTGTTATCGTCGTGACAATGTTAGTTTCCAGGTACCAACTTTTTCTGTTCCTTTTCTTCCCCATCTGCTTCTTTCACTTCCTCGCTTCCTCCTGCTGCCGTCTCATCTCATTGCACTTTTCTCTGAGTTACTCATCAGGGTGTAGTGACATAGCTGCTGACGCAAATTCTGATCCATTCTTCGGAAAACGAAATGAGTTGTTATCATCAAGTGAGGCAGTGGATAAAATGTCAGCCTTGCAAAGCTTAGAGCATTTCCTTTTGAAATGTTTGAAAAGTTCTAATTTCACCTTGTATTGAGATTTTTTTTATGATAGATATTCTTTCCCAGACACCACTTAAAACCGCAACAGTTATGACACTGTAGCAGTTTCTATTCTCTTCTGCTTTTTTTCTCAGTTCCATTGTGTGTAAAATATTATTTCATGCATCAGGCACCCTCACAAAGAGAGAGGAGGAGAGAGGGCCCATGATGCCAATCTAAAACACTGTTCATTTTAAATTTTGTGTGTGCGCGCGCTACTTAAGCTACGCTTTCACAGCGTTGGTGTATTTGTGGGGACATGACATTGACAATGCATTCCTTAGCCCCTGACCCAAACCTTAACTGAGCACTTTAAAAACAAATATTTAATCTTTAAATTGTTGAGTCCAGCTTTTAAAACCAAAGTCAAAGTGGTTGCACGTTTATGCTGTAAAGAATATAAGTTAGCCAGCTTGTCAAAGTACCAGCTAGCTGAAATTTATCCATGTTGGGAATTTGCACGTATATCACAGAAAGTGTTGACACCATTTCTAATTAAACTGCTTAATACATGGTGCATCTGCTTCTGATTCCCTTTCAGTGCGGCCAATTATTTCAAGTCACAATTATCTCTAAGTACATTTAAAAGGAAATATGTTCATCATAATATATATTCATTATAATTTTTCACAGAACATGGCAAGCTAAAAATGGATCTCAACAGTATGTTTGTGAGCTAACAGATGCTTTCTGACAACACCTCTGAGTAACACGTTTTCAGGGTTGATAGAAAGGTTTTAGGTCATAGATGGAGCAAAACTGAAATAAAAGTTATTTCTACATATTAATAGGACAACATTGTCACTGTATTAATGCAGTCTGAAAAATACACCATTGGAGTGCATTTAGATAAGATTCACTTAGTCACCCCTCTCGGTGCAAGGAGCTACAGCGTTTAGTCCATTAAGATGCGCTACACGATCTTCACAGTTGTTGCTGATTTAGAAAAGACTTGGAGTACACACGAACTGACTGGCTTCAGCAGATTCTTATGACAACTGGGGATCACACACTTAACGACTGCGCCAGATAAGGGATCACAGACTACACAATTTGTGAGACCAACTGAAGCCAACTGAATGCACCAAAGTCTCGCAGGAGTGACAGTTTAAGGAGTGTAGATGTGTAGTGCAGAGTTGCCAACTTCTCAAAAAACCTTGGAGTGAGATTTTGTCGGGGGTGACCAAAATTTTGCTGCGCGCGCAACCACACAAGTTGGTGGCTCAAATATCAGAGAATTGGAATTAATTTTGGCGTTGTACCCACGTTGTACCCTGCATTTTGGTGGTTTGTGGGGCCCAAAGCCATTGATTGGGGCGGCCTACTGGAGATGGACAACATTGGTTACATTCTGTGAAGCACAGACATAGCTGAAGATCCACCCCCAGGAAATGTTGGATTAAGTAGATGTGATTTCCTGCATTCTATTGGATTTTTGGGTGGTATGATAAAGACGTGCGGTACCTGAACTTATTCTGATTCATGTTCATCTGATCATGACTTGTAGGGCCTTCTAGACTTGAGCTGAACATTCAACCAGAAAACTATTGTTGTGCCTCAGTGACTGTCTATGTAGAATATAGCCTTATTAATAGACCTGTGTTTAAGATTTGACCAAGGCAGGTTGATTGACAGTTTGATTACAATGGTAATAAATAAAACATACCCAGTCTCCACTCAGATTTAAGATGAAGATTTTCTTCAGCGATACTCTTCTCGAGTTTCTCCCGCAGGTTGTCTCCATGGAGATCCATGGTGGTCTTTCTTTGTATTTCTTATTTTGTCGCTGTCTATGGTAAATAGTATGTCTAGGCAGCAGTGGCGCTCCTCAGCAGCATCTACCGTCAGGGAGTTTGAAAAGGAACGAAACAGTCTCGGCCCAAGATCGGATTTTTTTTTTGCGTGAGAAATTGGATGTGTGGTGTGAGTGCGTGTGAAAATAGGCAAAATTGTGTGTCACACGGCGAAAGCGTGAGATTTGGCAGCTCTGGAACCACCAGGACACGAAGGGTCCTCCGGGATCTGAATATTGTTTCATATATTTGTTGAAGCTATTATGTTTACTCTGAGTTAAATATTCAGAAACAAGACGTCTTATTGATTTTTACCTGAAAAGGCTGAAATAGTTTCATCCAGTGCAGTTTTTTTTCGAAATGAGATTCTTAAAGCGAAGTGCATAACGTTAAATGCGTGGTCATTAAATGCCTGTTGAACCCAAGCTGTTACTAGATGCAATAACACAACACCCATTAAGCCGATGAGCTCCGCAAATCTCTTGCGGCATTTTTCAGTATTTGTTGTTTTGAATTTCGTGTCGTCCAGCGACATCCCCACGCTGGCACACAGGAAATGATGCGTTTAACCTCACAACAGGACAGGAGGGGGAGCAAGAGCAGTGAGTCTGCTAGCAACAGGCAGAAACAAATGCCCAAGACACAGCTCAGAAGTGGTAATTATATTGCCGGGACGCCGTGGTACTTTCCACACACTGCTCCCCACACGTAAAGCTGCCGACCTTTCGGCTGACTCCAAGTGAAGCCGAGATTCGGTTTTGCAGGAATATTCTCCATTGTTATTGGTGTTTGTGACTTCAGCCTTAGCTGCAGCCACATTCACCAACAGCAGGCGATTATCCCACAACGGCAGGTGCCATTCGCATCTGTGTCACTGCAGCCTTAGCCACATTCAGCTGGAGCATATGATTATTCTCCACCTGCCGGGTTCCTGCTGTGTATGAACTATCTTTTGGTGTGGAGGTAGACCCCTCCCTTTTCCCCCCTCTACAGTGCATTGTGGTTGTTGATTAGTATGTGTACACTTACTGCAGGCCCAGTGGTTAGTCTATAACCGTTGGTCCTGCAGTAAAACTTATGTGAAGTAGCAACATGTGTCAGCAGCTGGTTTCCCACGAATTTGATACGAACCGGCATTCGTGTATGTTTGTGTGACCGCAGCCTACACTGCCAGACATGACTGGAAGCGCCGGAAGCGTTCTTGTAATTACGTGGAATTCCCATAGGGATCGACAGAAGTTGTGCACTATAGCTTTAAGACTCAGTAATTAACAAAAAGTGACTCATGAGGATGACAAATTAGCAGTGAATCATGTGAGAGAGTACTAATGAAGGGAGCAGCAAAAAGACAAGTGGCAGGATTTTTACACAACATGTCCTCTGTAGATAACCTGAGCAGATTGAGCCTCACAGACTGATGATAAAACAGTGTAATCCTCCTCCATCACAACACTTTACTCAGCCACAATTTGCTCTCCCATCACACCTCCCTCTTTCCCAGCCCCTGCCTCCTCTCTCCGTGCCTTCTGCCCGACCCCTAATAAGTGCCCCCCTAATAAGCCTCCCTGCCTCTGCTCATACATAGGAGCCAGACTTTGAAATATGTTGAATCAGACCGTCCTGAGCCCTGGGGAATTAGACTTGCTGCATCATTGCACATCAAGCACAGGGTGGAGTTTAGTCGGTCTGATTTCCTCCCGTGGACATATCATTAACTGATAACCACTGCATCCTGGGGGAACCATTTCCGATGACTCATGAAATGAAGAGGTGCGTGCAGAGAGAGGTATAAGACTCAAAAATGAAGGCAGTCCTTCAGGGACTGAATAACTACCTGCTATCAGGAGGCTGCCCAATTTCAGTATCGGGCACCCAGTGTTCGATGATGAATCTGCTATCTGACTGTACCACATTATACATATATATATATATTTTAATACGATAGCTTTCAGTCTCAGATTGCAGTCCTGTCGGTGGCTGAACAGTCAGGGGTTGGTTTGGATAGTGCTAAGACTGCTGTAGCATTACTCATTTTCTGCTGGGCTTCAGGCTACATTGGATGATATGATGCACCATGTGTGTTATACCAGTCAAAAGTTTGGACACACCTTCTCGCTCATTTTTTTTCCTTTATTTTCATTACTTTCTACATGGTAAATTCATACTGAATACATCAAAACTATGAAAGAACACATATGGAATCATGTAGTGAACACATAAGTGTTAAACAAAGCGTTATTTGAAGAAGAATGACCACCGCACACTGATCAGAACATAAGGCGGCCATGAGAAACAACAATCTTCTTCACCTATTTCATATGCCCCTGCTACCGTCCAGCACCTAACTACCTGTGGCTGTGCAAGGAGATTTGTTTCACTTGACACTTCACACTTAACAAAGCATCTTTGCACACATTCTGTCATCAGCTTCGTGAGGTTGTAAGTTGTAAGTATTAAAAATAAAGAAATAGCATTGAATGAGAAGGTGTGATCAAACCTTTGACTGGTAGTGTAGACAGGTGACAAATAAAGGAAAAAACAAACAATATTTTTATCCAAGGTGTTGTTCCCAAACATATTCCCTCACAGGATGTGGTAGAGAGTGCTGTCTAACAGCTTCTTCCAAAACGTGTTTATTTAGGTTGAGATTTGGTGACTGTGAAGACCACATCATTGTCGTACCTTTTTTCTCTCCGTGTTTCACTCCCACGGGTCATGGAAGAGAAGGCGTTTGCTCCCAGACAAAGGTGTTACCTTTAGTGAAGGGTTGTACAAAAAAAAACAACATGAGACACGTGCAGTGTGGATATTTTGGCAGTGCCACAGGCAAATGTTGTATGTGCACACAGACTGTTGAATTTCTGCTTCTGATACTTGCATGTGTTTTGGCGAGACAGAGGAAAAATGAGAGAGAAATAAGGAAATTCATCTTCTTTCAGAACGGTGTGGTGGAATGTCGCAGGATTTTCTGTCCTCCAGCAAACTGCTCAGAGGACTCGCTGCCGGTGCACGTCGATGGGACTTGCTGCAAGAAATGCAGACGTGAGTATGAGCGGCTCGTGTTTAGAACAAGGAGGAAGATAAACTTCATTCTGCTCAGTTTGCATCATGGCTGTCATCTTTTTAATCCCACTATTGTATTTTGGTGCGTATTTTCTCAGCAAACCAACAAAAAGAACTAGGAAGGATATGATCGACCCACAAAATCAGCTCCTCTCTATGACCTTTTTGCCTTTATCCATCCATATATAATTAATCGAGACATATTCAATTGAGCTTCAATTCAGCATCTTTTGCTGATGTTCTGTCATAGTAAATCAACAATCTCTTTGCCACTGAACATGGAGGGCGGTCAGTATTTGCACAACCATGCAGAAATTCACTCAGTGATTCACCTAGTGTGGTATTGATCAGGATGTTCTCATGCAGATCAAATCAGAATGAATTTTGACCTGCAAAATACCAGCAAAAAGAAATAATTAGATAAGGCAGAGATGTGAGCTGCTCAGTGAACACAATGGAGGTGGATGGTACAAGGTCCCCTGTCCCTCAAAACTCATCAAATACACAAGCGAACAACTCCATAACGCTCTCATTAACTAGCTGTGACCTGCACATTCACCACGCTATGAAATAAACATGTATAATTATGTAACATTACGACACATGAAGCAAATATTCGGAACTACTTGCGCTATTTAAATCACTCCGCCCAGCAGGCATGTCTGGAATGTAGTTCCAGCTATGCATTTACCTTGAAAACAACTGTGTCTCACAATGTTATATTATTATTTTATAGCGTGGTGAATGTGCAGGTCACAACTTGTCCACGAGAGCGTTTTGGAGTTGTTGTATTTGATGGGCCGGATCTGCTGGTGTCTCCAGCAAACTTGCAGGTCAGCGTGAAGCTTTGTTGAGATCATAGTGTGCAGATAGCCACTCTGCTACACTGTCTTAGGAAGACAGGAGACATTAATATTCTAACTTTTCACTTTTCACACACCAGTTTTACACAACATCACACAACTAGAATGGAACAGGATACTCTCATTCATGTTCATAGGCATGTTAGTGCTCTGATCAATATTTATTTTCCACATCATCAATGTGAAATTACAAACTTTTGTGGAAAAATTTCATCAATTGGAGACATAACTTGTCCAAGCTCTAACTGTGTTCTACTTGTTCTTTGAGAGGAGACAGTCACTCAGCCGCTGAAGTTTGCTTGTCAGGAAAACAATAACATCAGTTACATTATACATTATGAGCAGATTAGCAGCTCTGCCGGCTCTAAATACAGGTTCAGCTTCATTGCTTCACAGTAGCTCTTGCTTTTGAAGTTTCTGGTACAACCGCAACCACTGTAGCTTTTTTGTGTTTTGTGTTAGTGCTGATATTCTGCTAGCATAATGAAACCAGAGTGAACCATCTGCGAGAGCAAAGATCACAGTCACCTGAGCGTCGCTGCCAGTGTAAAGCACACAGGTCTGGTAACTGCTCACAGTGCCATGAACAACCGTGTCTCTCTTGCTGTGCTGCGAAAACAATAAATCCCTGATGTATAGTCCGTCTTTGAATAATTCCAACCCTCCTCTGCCTCCCTCCATCCCTGTGCTCACTCCTCCTTCCTCCTCTTCCTCCCCTGTGAACATCAGAGCTCTGGCACAGATGAACAAGGGAGCAGCGCTCCAGAACTGAGACTGAGCGTTCTGCGGTCTTGCACCCTGGAGAGGAGAAAAGCAGGACTTCATATCATATGCTACATTTTCTATTTCTGCTTTATTGCCAGAGGAATATGTAGAAGGGTCTCCTCTGTTGTATTCTTAATGCGCTGATACATTTCCTCTCCACTTATGCACACTAGCCAAGAACAAGTTTGTTTCTAACAGAATTAACTATGCAGAACTTGAGGCTGGAAACTTTTTTTTTCCTCTTCACAGGCAGACACAGAAGCGTTTTTCTCTATTGTTGAAAGTACCACCTCAGACCTCATATTAGCTGGGAGAATATTCAATTTCTGGCATTTCATAGTTACTGTGCTTACCTTAATGGTTTGATATTAAAGTGGCTATGTTCTATTTTCCACAGCAAAATGTACTTACATGGGCCAGACTTTCTCTGAAGGCCAGCGCTTTTTATCCAGGAGCTGCAGGGAATGCAAGGTAACCTTTCTTTCTACTGTACATTTCTTTTGCCAGTGTGCAGCCTCGGCTCTTCAATCAGATCACTCTACTTCTCTTTCAGCATAAATGCTTAATGACTGCATGTGGTGGACTGCTTTGTGTGTTATTCAATTGTCTGGCAGGCCTTTTTAGTTTTCCTTCCCCCCACCAATCTGTTCAATCTGCTTTTTTTCCTCCTCTCTAATGGTAAGATAGCCAGGTAATTAAAATAACTTATGGAAGCAGCTACACAAAGCCTTGATTTGAACTGGAGCTTCATCACCATGTGGATTATAATTAAAGTCATTATTCCAGCTCAATATAGAACAGAGGTGAGCTTTTTTTTTACTCAGAGGCCATTTCTCCTTAAAGAGAGAAAATATCTTTTAAGGAGAAAACTAGCGTTTTGTGCATGTAATTGCTTACAAAGAGCCACACAGTGGATTCCTAGATCCATTATTAGCCCTCAGAGACTCTGAAACATTATGCTGTTTGTAAGCTTTGTTCCAAGCAATTACAGCCATCCTTTAAACTCCTGGATGTGAGCGCTGCTAAATGACCAATTTGTGGACAAACTATTATGAGAATACACCTGAAATGTTTTATTTAGAGGCTGTCAGAGGCCTCTAATGTCAATGCATGGATCCATGACACCCCATAATTTTAAGCTTGACATTTCAACACGCGTGTGTAAGTACATGTGAACATGCCTGTGTGCAGTTTTGAATGGTTTCTGTTGGTCTGTGGCTGGTTGGGGCTGATTCGCTGTAACCTTCCTGTCTCTCTTTCCTCTCACTCTTACAGCCGGAAAGGTGGGAAGTGAGAGAAATGAATGTATGCATTGACATTTGAGGGGAATGAGAGAGAGAGAGAGAGGGAGAGAGGGAGAGAGAGAGAGAGAGAGAGAGAGAGAGAGAGAAAGAGACAGAGAGAGAGCGCCACACTAAGCTATTTTTAGATGGTGTGTATGTGAAGTGAATCATCACTCTAGTCCACAGCTAAAACCATTTTAATTAATTTAAAGATCCATTTTTCATTTCATTTACATTTTCCAAAGCATGTTATCAGTTTTTAATGAGCTAGTTAGCTTCTCTCTAGTGCTGTTGCTCTCTCAGTTGAGAGCCAGGTCCCATTTACAAACAAATAACACTCAGCAACTTAAACCAATTGCCACCTAAAGCTGGAGAACGTGTCATGCTTTTTAATAGCCAGTTCTTTTTCCCCCTAAAGCACTGTAGGCTGTAATTAGGAGAGCAGACATTCAAGAAAAGGAATTATTTATTTGTTTGTAAAGCCTCGGTCTCATTTCACTGCTTTTGATGATCGCTCCTATTTGTTTCAATGACATTTCCACATTTTTTCTCCTTTTAAGTGATATTATGATAGAGCTACTCCACTTGACAGCTTCAAATCATCTAGATTTCAGCCTCCAGCGTGAAAGTCAGATGTGTTACACAGCTAGAGCCAGTACTCCAGCCTCCACATCTGCAGACACTTCCTACATGTGCACAGAACACTGTCATTGCCTCTAGATTATATGTTTAATATCAACATGAAATTTTGCACAGCTTCGTCGGAGCCATATTAGCCATAGAATTTGCCATATTAGAGGCACATGCAGTTGTTTACTCAACTCAAAGAACTTTATTTTTCCTGTAGCAACTTCATCCGCAGAGAGCGACAGTGCATATTAAAAACATAAAGAGTAGGTTAAGATTGGATGAATACAAATTTACGAACACAGTTTTACAAACCAACTGATGTTTCCTGTGTCTTTAACCATTTACATTCAAATTCAAAGTTTTGATAACATGATTAAAATATTATTTTGGTTAAAAACGGCCTATTCCCACATGTCAAATAAATCAATAGAAGGATGGCATAACCGATCTGAATACAGTGTGATTATAATCAGGGTGGCTTTAGAGGAGGTTAGAGTTACCTGAATGCCTTCTTTTGCAGCCTGCATTCATGGGCTGATTTCATCAAGTAACAGCAGTTAAGTGTCTGGCTGGCTGCTGGGCAAATTGCTGCTTTGCCAGGGAGGCGCTATATTGGGTTTCATTTTCCCCTCAGAATGAAACCATCTTGTGTGCAGTTGCGGAATAGCATCTCATCACTGTTACAGTGTTTTTCACTGCTGGAAGGTGCTTTTACTGAGATGGCTTGTGTTTTTTGGGGAACATAGTATTGAAAGTACACACACTCCAAGCACAAATGGTGGGTAGAGTGAAGATATGGGAGATGTAGCTCTGCTCAACAATGGCTGAAGCTATTCTCACCATCCGCTCCCAGTAAGAGATCATGTTAAGTGACTGAGAAAATGTTGCAGGCTAGGTTAATGGAAAACTGCAGCATCAGCAAAACTACGATCTGACGACATGTGAATATAGAAGGTTTTTATGAGCCCATAATGTCACACAGACACGGGGCAACAAGCACTCATTTTCCTTTTAGCTAGGCTTTGGTCTCCACCAACACCTGAGAAAAATATACTCAGCAGCCAGTGGATCTGATTGAGCTTACAACAGATTTCTCAAAGCTTTTTCATAAAAAAAAAACATCAACACATACACAACACAACATAAACTACTGCAAATTACCGCAAAACCCTTTGCTACAATGAACATTTCTCACATAAGATACTGTTAATGTAAACATTTCTGATTAATGCAGCTTCAATGGATTAACTGAGAGACTGATTAATTTACAATGGAAATGATCATCACTTAATTAGAAAATGATGTTACTGATAAAAGGCTCACAGAGCAAAGCAACAGTGATGTGACAAAAACTGAGGAAGCAGTTAATGTAGTCAACAAGAAAAGCACAATGCTGAGGGCAAAAAGCATATTAGGGTTTTGAGTTGACACTTCACACCAGGCGCGTGCACAGATAGACCCCTCATGGTGCTCAACCACCTGCCCTTTTGCCCTGGATGAGAAAAGTGCCCTTTCTGCTGGAGCCCAATTTTTTTCTTCATTTATCAATATTTAAAAAATAGAAATTACCCTCTGTGTCATCAATTCCCCCAAAAGTGTTTTGATATCTGACGGGCATTTATTTGAGTTCTTGTGAGAATTCTGCCCTGACCTGATCCGTGGTGCACGCAAGCCCCCGCCTTGTCCCTCCCTCCTCCTCCTCCACTTAGCTCCCATGCAGTGCTGAGCGACAGGCCAAACCGCTGCAGCCTGCAGGTCTCCTCTGACCCGCAGCATCAGACCAATAGGTAATGACAGTGTTTGTGCAGTCCCTGACATTGTTTGATGTAAAATTAACCACAATACTTAACATTATAGGCTATGTGGGCTATGCATAACGCATAGCCTAAATGTTTTGTACTGATGAAAACCATGATTTCAAAGCCTTGTCCAGCTGTTTACTGACGTTTGTCATGTTCAATGAAGAGAGAGGGGAGAGAGATACAGACAGATAGAGAATTTACAGTAAAGACAGTTTTACCATTTTACAAATTAGACAAGTTCACTCGTTTTATTTCTTTTAAAATCTTGATTGTTTTCATGTAAAGAATAAAAAGCATGACCACAAACATTTTGCAGTAGAATGTCAAGTAGCTCTCTTAATTAAGTGTTGAAAATAGAAACAAACATACAATATTTTATAATTACAGCATCCTGGCCAAAACTCTGTTCTGTGTAGGAAAAGTCGCATTTAGTCAAGGAGAAATTTTCATGCAAGAATTTATACTTCAACAGTTGAGGTTTACAAATTAGGAATGATTTTGCTAGGTAATTATTATTACAAACTAATATATGTAGAAGGCAAAATATAATGCTCTATGATATAGAGCAGCATACAAAAAATGATTAATAAATAGGAAAATGTTATTTAGCTGTCTATTTGATTTTATTGGCATAATAATAGGCCCATTATTAACATTAACTACCCAAAGCGGGTTTCTGATTTGAAATGAAAGGTAGATCTTGTTGAGCCACATACACAGTCTGGTTTGGTATATTGATAATTTGAGTTACCCTATTTGATTAGAATGTGTTGATTGTGTTAAGAAAAATAAATATATAAGTTAATATATCCTACTGTGTTTTTTCTTAATTTTATGAATCATTTTGGCAATGGGTGCCCTTTTTTTTTGGCTTGATCACCTGCCCCCAAAAATATCTGTGCACGTGTCGGCTTCACACCCTGAGAGGCATTGCAGGGACCGCTGGAGCTCTGACATTCCCAGCCAGATTCCAGCTGCTGCCGCTGCTGCTGCCGCTGCTGTGTCTGCCGTTTGTTTTGGAGATGACACTGAGTTTTATCAACCTTTGTTTCCCCGCTTTGGTGGCACGCGCACGTATCTGCACAGTACTCACTGTCTGTATTCATGCCATCTGTACGAATGTGAACAGCACAAGCAGCCTTTACATTCTGTCTTCTCTGTTGTCATGGCAGCCTCATTCACTACTCAGGGGTATTTTTAAAATACTCTGTTCTTTAATATCTAAAAACATCTTTTTAAACTGTCTTTTCAAAAGCAGTGTCATCCTGACCTTGTGACATTCAAATTATAAGGTCCACACTAGCAATATGTAGCTCTACATGCAGAGGTGAGCAACCTTTGAAAATATTTATCAATATGAAATAAGTAATACTTGGCTTGATTTGTCAGGTTGTGTCGGGTCACATTTTCTGAATTCAATTAAAGACCTTCAAGATACATGACTGATTTACCTCAACAAAACGAGGCAGCTTTCAGAGACCAGCCATTATGTGAGCAACGACAGCAACAACATCAATCAATGAATTTAATGTTGTTCTGAAAAGTGTCTATTTATTTCTATAAACCTTTACTGTAGTGATGGTCGTACCTTTTCTAGTGGGTCTGTATACGCTGATACAAATAGGCTTTAACCGTCTCTCAGCTTGAATGTGTCTGACTGACTGATTTAACTTATGTCATATTCTACACATTTAGTATTTTGTACTGAAAACATTCAGATTTAGTTTGATTATTTATGTTTTTGTAGAAACTTCATGGTTGTCCTCCATGGCCATATGTACTTTAGTGTGTACACCAATTGCACCACATAGTGGATGCTCATTTCTGCTCTTCTTTCTGTATTGTCAGTGGTCCAAGGGTTGAAGAAATATGCAAGAATCATATGAACACGACAACACGAGATTCACAAATAAATCTTGATCATCCTCCTGTGGAGTATCTCATCACTGAAACTCTTATGTTTTGTCTCCTTTTAGAACGGCCTGATGGTGAGAGTCAGCGAAACTTGTCCAGACATCAACTGCACCATCAGTGAACAGATCTTACCAGATGGAAAATGCTGTAATGTTTGCCGAGGTACCTCTTCCTTCTTACATTACTCTCCCTAGTTGTATGAATTGCCCTTGTTTGTTGGACATGCATGCACCAAACCCCTGCCACTACAAAGTAAACACTCAGTATGTTTACATGACAGTTAAAAAAGACGAATTATCGCCTTAATCCGACTATAACTGGATAACTAAAGTGCACATAAACGCCTTGGTCTGACTAAGACTGGACTTCTCCTTATCCAACTAAAACACCAAGATAATGCGATTGGAAACCGGTTTTCTTCTGCATGCATACACTTTAATTGGACTGAAACTGGACAATGCATGTGCACATGTTTCACAACAGTAGAGATGGCACAAAGTGAAGCACAGAAGCTGACCCGAACCAGACCCCCCCCCCAAAAAAAGTGCTGATGCATCAGTGCATTTCACCCAGTGCCAGAAGTGAAAAGATGTGTGTGTATATGGACCCGACCCGGGATGGAGTGTCCGGTAGTAAACTGTAGTTGAGAAGACTAAGTTATTTATATCCAGTGATTTACTAGGTGACAGAAAAGTTGACCGGAAAGGGATCCGTAATAACCCGCTCAAACTACGCATATCACCACTTACACTGAGGAGGTGGACACTGCCAGTTATTCGATTTTCCCTGTTGCATGTAAACTGGAACAAGGACAGAGCTCCAACGAGACGCTCAAATTGAGCTATGAACATATCTAGATTTAGCTGCGCATGTAAACGTGACTGAGTGTCTGCCGGATGCTGATTCAGGCCATGCCTCTAAAATAACTATGCTTCCCTCCCTTTACACCCCGTATGAATGCTTCTTGGCTGGGATACCTATCAGAGCAGATTGGTCTGTCTGCTATAAAGCACCTGCTATGCCAATTTGCCTGAACCCCGCTGCTTTGGCAGGGAGGTACTACAGGGTAAATAGCCACTGGTAATTCAGTAAATACACTGAATAAACAAACTGTAGGAGGCTGTCAGCTATAGAGCAATAATAAAAGGAACCCGGGGCAGGTTCTGAGCGAAGGAAATTGCTCACTCGTTTAGGTAAGATAAGCAGCATGCCTTAGATTCACCATAGTCAATGGAGAGGAAGATGAAAAAGAGCTAAAAGAGAAGGAAAGGACAGGATTCGAGTAGGGGAAAGAAAAGGTGTGAAGGAGGATGAGAGAGAAGAGGGAAGCTTAGATAGGAGAGGATGGCGAGAAGAGGAGGAGAAGAGAGGAGAGAAGAGGAGAGGAGAGGAAATATCAAATCTTAAACCCGCGTTGTTGAAAAGAAATGGAGGAAGGCAGAGGGTGTGTGGAGAGTATAAACCACATGAGAGGAGGTGGGAGGGGGGTAAAACTTGATATGTTGAGAGAACAATGGAAATGAAAAGGATGAAGAGCAACAGCAGGAGAGGAAAGGAAAAAGAAAAGTTGAGAAGATGAGAATTAAAGAAGAATCAAACTTAGACTCATGTTGAAAGGAGAAGACAAAGTGGAGGTCAGAGATGGGGGAAAAGAGACGCACGGGGTATAAAGGAGGGGACAGTGGAGTGGGAAGAGTAGGAGAAAGAACAGTTTAAACTGTAAGAACTAGCAATTAAAGATTAGAGTCACAGTGCCTCTTCCCTACAACCCTCTCCCTCTCCCTCCCTCCCTCTTTGTTACACACACACCCACAGGCACCAAAACCTGGAGCCGCTCATTATTTCCAAATCATCTGCCGACCTCTCCTCCGCTGTGTGACTCAGTACTGTGCTGTCACTCTGAAATTTACTTGTGTCTCACTGTTAGGGCCTCAGAGCCATGCTACTTCTGTTCAACTTTTAATTACACCATTGTCACAGGGTGTTCACACCTTTCTGTTTTACTGAGATAGAAAAAGAAAGAAAACACTGAAGTTTAAATTAAAGTGAGGAACTGGTTTGTGTGTACTGCAAAACAAATAGATTCTACCATCACAAATCAAAAAACCACAACTGTGATGTATTTTTGTTTTTGCAGCAGGACTGTACGTTATCATATGCACATGCATGCACGCACACATGTTTTATTCCTTGTGTAATCAGTCCTTTAGCGCGCACACACGGTTCTGTTGGGCGCAGGGTGAGAGGAAGGATAACGCAGACACAGCTCTTTCCTCAGTAATGGCTCCCCAGGCTCCCTGTCTCTCAGGGCTTTTATGTGCAGCCAGTCTGTCACTCATTACAGGACATGATGGGCTACATCAGCTCATACCTACTGAGGATGAGACAAATCATCTCTCTGTCTGTCTGCCGCCTTCTCTGTCAGACTGATTCTCAGTTCATCTGTCCATCTGTCATGTCATATTTTTGCACGTGCAGGATCTCGGTCTCGTTTGGTTCAAATTTGAAACGGACTGGCACCGTGGCACATGGCTGGTGCAGAGGTGAACCTCCTGTCCAGCAACACCGGGTTTCATGGTTTGATTTGCTAGTGAAAGTAGGTCCTGGTAATTGCATCTGCAACAGAGTCACGTGTTTTTAGGTCAGGGCAGCGAAATACATTTTTGTTAAGTCTAGAGAAAGATGGTAGTTTTGGTTAAATATTATTACATAAGTGTTTTAAGCATCAAATCTCCTTGTCTTGTCAGTGCCAATCATAGTTATTCCCCATCCAATTAGCCCTCTAACCTGAACAGCCACATTATGTAAGTCATTTGTTTCACCCTTCTGATATGACTCTAGATAAGTGCCCCTACTCCTCCACATGAGACTGGCTCGTTCCTGTGCACCTTATACAAGACAAAGAGTCACATCCACAAATAGTGGGAGGCATGTGTTAGGACCAAGCAGGAAAAGAGGCTCAGTGATCTGACTCGGCTGTCACTGTATGGGGCGATAAGAACTCCCTCCTCCTGAACTCCTCCAAGACCAAGGAGATGGCCAAGAGTGAGTCTAGGCCCACTCTTCTGCCAATCAACACATGAGGCAAGGACACTGAGGTGGTGCACATAATTAACACCTACTGTAGGACAGGGTGTCGTCTATAGGAAGAGGCACAGCTGGCTCTTCTTCCACAAGAAGCTTTGGTTCTTTTTTACATTGCAGTGCAGTGCAGTGAAATGCTTTCATCAGTCAGTTCTGGTTAGTAGTGTCCTGTTTCATGCTGGAAAAGTTTTGCAGTGTAAGATGCAGGACATCTCAGATACAAACACAATACAAACCACCCTGCAGAACTGAGAGCTTCAGGAGATCCTTTGTCCCCACTGCACAACACTTCAGTAAAAGGCGGTGTTGTTTTTTTTTTTATAATCTTTCTTCAGAAAACTTTATTGTTGCACCAAATCTACCGCAAACATAAACTTTCATTCATCAGCTTCTTGTCATCCAGCGTTGTAGGTGACAAGATTATTAATTTGTGGATTTGTCCGCTTTCATCTCTGAGTTGTGTGTGTGTCTCTGTTTGTGTTGATGTTCACACAGTTTTTCACTGCCTTGAGTGAGCAAATTTTAAGAGTGACGTAAATCAAGGCTTCCTTTGGTCCTCTCTTCCAGGTTATGACTTCTGCGCAGAGGGACTCATTTGTGGAGAAAACTCGGAGTGTAAAAACCGGAATACTAAAGCAGAGTGTGAATGCAAGAGCGGCTATGCCTCCATCCATGGGGATTCTACGTACTGTGAAGGTAGGACTGTACCTGAACCCTGCTCAAGCTGGAACAGGGCACATAATGTCTTATGGCTCAGGATGGTAAAAGCAGTGTGGGTGGTGGCGTTTAAGCATTAATTGTTATTGTATAGTTGTTTTTTAATAGTACAGGCCCAGGGTCAGAGACTTGTAATGATCTGATATCAACAAGCTGAGTGTGTGATGTGATGGTGGCTGTACGGGGGAAACAAGGCTTGTTCTGAGGAAGTAAAGTCAGTTGTGAACAGAGGTGTGGACCATTTTAATGGCATCAGCAGTCGCACAAGGAGTGAGGATGGGTGAACGTTGAGAGAATGGAGCAAGATCTGTGAAACAGAGATGTCACTGTTTGTCTGCTGTGTGAAAATGTTTCCATGGTTAAGGTTGGTGAGGGATCAGAAAGGTTCATTACTGCTGGCTATGTTACACGATGCAATGAAAAAGTAATACACGCCCAAGATTGTAATGATTTGCTGATCACTGGATATAGACTTGCAAGCTGGAACAAAGTGTTGCACACTCCGACTATTTTACTTTGATTCAAACAGACGACGCCTCAGTCCTCAGGCCTTTATCTAGATCTTGAAGAAGACCCGAGCACTGGATCTGGTGTCTCATTTCATATCTATCTGAAAATAAAAATTCTAACATTTTAAATGTACAATATTTATAATCCAATGGCAATGCAGCAGTGAGTTTTACTGTGGTGTGATCAGTGAAGCTTTGACGTGAGGTCTCAGGTCCTCTTCTTCTGATGGCTGACTGCACTAATTTGAAGATACTCCAGATAAAAGTGTCTGCCAGTTAAATATTAGTTGATGTAATCAAGAGACTGTGTCTGAAAATGGGTCACACGCAAGAGCTGAGTCCCAGGAAAATAAAACACAGAAGACAGGTTTAATAAAGAACTGGAGAAAATATGACTTCCTTGCATTAAAAGACGCAGAACATGTGACAATTATAAAAAATACAAGACAGGTTCAGTGTTCACAGTGATGCATTATCTATTTAAATCACATTTAATGTTTCTTAAAATTGGGTTTTGGTATTGTAGCAATGAACTGAAACTGACTTGCATGCAAACCACGTAGTTCTGTGTTTGCATATGGGACAGAAGTGAATTGCCAGTGAGCAGGCACATGCATGATCCTTTCATTTTACTGTAATTTTTTTTGCCGTTCTCAGATTTTCTGCTCAGATTTAAACAGAAAAGCTTCCATTCCATGTGGGACTTTGAACCCATATCTTCACTTTTCCTCGAAAAACCTGTAATCTGAATTTCAAGTTGTTTTAATCTGATCAGGATTCCCAGCCTCTGAGGAAAACTCGTCACTAAGAGCGTCAGCGTGCTTCCAGTATGTTGATTGTTGGACTTGGCAGAGGGAAAGCCCCAGTCTGTGTGTGCTTGAGACCCAGAGCACTTGTGATGGAGCCAATGGCCTTATTTGATTAAGAGGCTTGAGAGCGGCAGTCGGCGGATTGAAGGATTTGCTCAATGCTCGATGCAGTTGTCTTTGGGTCGGAGCCACGGCAGGCTGAATACACGAAACACACTGAAAGCTGGGGTAGCCACAAGCCCTCCAGTCTGTTTGCGTCTGTTTGATCTGCATGGTAAAGAGGTTTACCCAGAGCTCCGCTCCAATCCACAACAGTCCCACACCATATGAGTGAGAGCTGGGAAACGCTGATTGTTAGATCAACTTTTTAAATCGTGGAGCCATGGAGCTATTGGTTATGGCAGCATTATCCATGTTTAGGAGATGGTCCCTTAAGGCAGCTCAAACCTCCATTGTAAATGGATTAGTTGGAATCCTGCTTTACAGTATGGTGATATTTGACATGGTTCCACTCTCACCTCCAACTTAAATTGGCTTAGAATAACAGCAGACTTTGGGAAATCACATCTTTTTATTGTGTTGTATTTGAGCTGTAAACAAAGCTCAGCAGTCTGATGGGGCGGAACTGTTGATCTTAATAGATGTTTTACAGAGCAAATTAATTTCTCCTGTTGTACTTCATCAATGGAAGAATGTGTCTGGCTTTGTCTCCAAGCTGTCATTAAATATGACCATTATATCCTCATAAATGCTTTAATGTGCAGCTAAATTATTAAATATGAGATTATTTACGTGTAATCAGAGGGCTGTCTGAGGAGGGGCTCGAGGATTTCAAAGCGAGGCCAAGCTGTGCTTTGTATTCAGTCACCTTGTGGTGCTGTAATTATTCTGTCCCTCTTATTATGCTGAGAACCTAATTACAGTGGGATAATCTTGTGGGATTTCAGTCTCTTGTGTGTCTAACTTTGGATAAGTGCTGAGTGGCATGTGATCTGTTGGGAGCTGTAACTTCAGTCTTTCTTCTCTATGTGAACATAAGACTTAGATTAAGTGTCTGGAATTTGTTTTTACTTGAAAAAATCACCACTGTCTTAGCTACTGGTTAATATTTCACTCCTCCCACTCTGGACTTCTCTTGCTCAGTATCCACTCTCTTTGTTTACAAGTGAATAGCACTGACACTGCATGTCATGGATCAATTGTCATCTAGCTTTCTGAGGTCAAAGAATTAGCTGTAGGCTTCACCAGCAGAACAAGTCAGGACTGGGCCAGGGGGCGGGACACATGATCAGGCCCATTAAACCCAGTTTGAGTCACGCTGGTTTGGGCCAGGTTCACTTGACATTGGGGGTGGAGGGTGGGGGCTCAATGCGAAATCCAGGCCACTGATAGGCTTCACCAGACCCCAGGACTAGACAAAGGCTGTTGTCTCTCCATATTTAAAATAATGCTTTAATGTCCAAATGCTTGGCCCCTGGCCAGAGCTTAAAGAAACCCCAGTTATTTGGTACTGTACCTCAGGAGGGGGAGACTTCAATCATATGTCCTGAACCTTGACTGTTAGGTAATCATACTTGTTTTTATTTATTGCAGTAGAAGTGAAGTCAGTGAAGCTGCAGCCTACTGCCTATCTGCTGAACTGTGAGCAACTGCTGAACATTATACAGGCCTGATTTCTGCACCCAGCAAGAGGAGGTGGTGGTTGTGTTAATATTCAAAGCCATCTGCCTAACCTTAGGAATGTGCATGCATATATGCAGAATCTGCACACATGTAGAAACACAAACACAGGTTATGCTGATGACGGCTTGTGCCTCACCTTCCTGCCCACCAAGACCTATGTGTTTATTTACTCCATTAAATATATATTACTGCATATGGACTGACATCTTTCTAGACATGAGAGATGAGTCCAGTTGGAAGGATCATCCAGCAGAGCGGATGTTAGACGGATGGTCCTCCTCCAGAGCCTGGGAAATAATTTAAAATTCTGGAGGAAGCCCGGGAGAAGGCAGCGGTTGCTATTGATTGGTCTTGTCAACACTCAACAACTCAAAGGCTCCAGTAGGGCTAACTGCTGGCTTGCTGGCTCCATACAGTATGTGCTCTGCCTCAGTAACAGCATGCACACATGAGGTGCAGTAGGCCAGGCCAGTCATTTCTAATGGTCTCTGCATGAAATGACTGTTTACAGTAAAGGTCATGTTCACAGTTACTTCAAAGACCTTTAGCACTGTTTCTATTACCTTGTCTCAGTCCTACTGAACTCTATCAGCAGCATCAGCATATTCCACAGCATATACAACATAAAAAGCTTGCTACCCGAGCGTTTGCGATCGCAATATTTTATATACAGCTGAAGTATCCCATATTATTCAGCTTTCTAACCTTAGTTGTTCAAAGCAATTTCTCACACTTCCTGGAAAGCCGTGACCATAGATACGAGGATATGGATTTATATTAACTCTATAGCAAACAGTGAATATAGATTTTACCATGTGAGGGAGATATATTTGAGTTTTCTCTGCAGTTAATTAATCATGCATGATGTAGCGAAGCTCCATGCTGTAAAGCAAGATGTCTCATCCATTATGTAAGTGATAATACAAAATAAATAAATGCACAAAAACAAGGTGGAGGTGACAGTGGCATTCCCATTACATTTTATATCAGGACATCTCAATATAATCTACACCTTGCCCTCTTTTCCTTTAGAGCAAACATAGGCTGTATACAAGTCTCTTTTTGTTGTCCTGGAGTTTTGGTTTATTCAAATGCTGGTTCAGAGCTCTGGTGAAACTGTTATGTGGAGCAACAGCAGGTGTGAAATTTTCTAATATCTAATTATATTTTAGCAATGTGAAATGTGTGGTTGCCATGGTTTAGATGTTCATACTGTTCGTTGAGGTAAACAACTGAAAAAACAAAAGCATGTGAGCTAATTGTGTTGTCAAGTGGTGTAATGTTTTCCTGGGGCAAAGATGTCAGAGATCACGGAGACGTCCGTACCTACTGCAGCATATGCATCTAAGCATATGCTAATGTGTTAGTGTGCACGCAGTATCAGAGAAATGGAGTTAGATAAATCCTGTGAGACTGGGCAGCTGTAGGTGCTGCAATAAAGGTGTTAGAGCACTAATTACACTAATAAAAAGCAGTGAATACATCTGAGGGGTTGTGTTCTCTTTCCACCTCAGTGTCACACCACCTGACGCTGCTCCGCTCGGTACATTGCAGATTTGAACATTTGTGCTAATGGGTTTATCATGGGCTTATTATCCTCACCAGCCTTTGTTTGTGCTATCAGTGAGATTGTTCCCAGAGTCCCGGCAGATCCTCTGTATCCTCTTGCGACTCCAGAGGACACAGACATTTACAGTGTTGTTGTTTTGCTGACATTGTTTTAATTGTAGCTGGAAATATGTGCCTTTTTTATTGTTGAAACTCAGTGGGTGGAATCGATCACAACAAAGGTCGAAATAAAGAAAGTGCCAGAGCTGCTAATGTCAAAAACGGCTACATTAGTTAAGGACAAACAACATAATTCCCTGTTTCCTGGCTGAGTGCTGCAGGGACTTCCTCCCAAATGGCCCGTTGTTACCACAGAGGCAGCTCTGTGTTTTTTTTCTTTTTCCATGTGGGGTGAAATCCCAGCATGAGTCTAATGTTGAACCAAAGTGCACCTACTGCATATCTTCCTTTCATTGCATACGCTCTCAGCTTTATATAGACATATTTCCCCCAATATAACCAAATCATCTCTTGCTCTGTGGGAAGCAAAAACCCAGATTTTTATTTATTTATTTATTTTTTTTACAGACTTTGAAATGGCTCTTCTTTGCACTTCCTGCCTCCTCCATGTTTCACATTAAAGGCCCCATCACCATAGTGCGTCCTTGGAAATGTTTATGGCTGAACACATTAGGGAAAAAGTCAAAGCAGTTAGTAAGATGCTAGAGTCGAGTCAAGCGTTTTTACATATGCAGAGTTGAAGCTTATTTCCATAGAAATTGTCTCAGGAGGTTGTTGTGGAGAATTCGATCCCACTGTTAAGGACCCTGGTGGGTCACTCGACCCACATTAATGGCAGCATTAGCTCCTGTTGTGCCCTGTAACTCCTCAGCAGCCCTGATGTCGAACCAAAACACCGACCCGCCCCATTGTTTACATACAATTTGGCTTCACCAGCTGTTTGGTCTCAAGTACAATAGCTAAAGTTAAATTAAACCTAATTAACGTGCATTAAATCAAAATTGTGTTAATACGCCCTTGCTACTTCATATTCCTGTCAATCATCAGCTTAAGCTGTCATCTTCTACAGTTTTTTTTTCCCCCAGCTCACAGCTTCAGTTTCTTTCCAATTTTTTTTCGTTTTTTTTTTTCTTTTGCTGCTATGAGTAATAAGATTAGAGGCCGACACATCAAACCTTACAGGGCTATTTCTGTTTGTTCAGCTCGCTTTCATTTAGCTCCAGAGCAGCCAAACTCCCCGGGTTCAGGGACTGACTCTCTGATGTGTCCCCTTAGCTAACAGGCTCTGACGAGGCACTTTATGATGTCCCTGATCTCCAGTCAATCTCCGCTGACACCACAGCAGATTTCCACCCTTCTTCTTTTCTTTGCTCCCCCATCCTCTCTCTCCTTCTCTCTCTCTCAGACTTTTACCACTTGCTGATAATATTCTGCGACTTTGGTGCTAATGGTGTCGATGCCACTACGACTGGAACTGCTTGAAAACAATTCAGACTCCGTGGTGGACGCATTAACATATTCTGGGAGGTGCAAGACGCGATCGTAGAAGATCATTTCATGCATCATGACGAGCTTCACCATTTTGAATAGAAAGGTTATATCTTCCTTATGGTAATGGCACTGCTTTGATAGTATTATGTTGCAGAGATGCGTAGCTGCGCTCCTGTCTCATTGAGTTGCATTATTTTAAAATGAGGTCGATAAAATCACTTTAGAGCAGGCTATCAGTGCCACCACTAGATGCAGCCACATCAATCTGTGTCCATGTAGTGTTTTACATAAAATCTATAGTGTGTAGGTTTTAAGTGGCTGTGATCAATGTCTTGCCCATTTTGCTGTTGTTGGACACAAAAGGCTAACAAAAAAGTCTTCAAGAATCACCTTGGATTTTGATGACGCAGAAATGGAAAGAGTTTGGGATGACTTTTTTTTCCCTTGTTGTCACTCATCTGCACATCAGTTTCTCTCAAAACAAGATCTAGATAGTTACACTGCACCTCACAAAAACTAGGAGCAGATCTCTGATAGAAATCACTGCTACATCAATAAGCATCACACCACTAATAGATTTAAAATCTAAATAAACGATTCAAACTGTGTTTATTCTATGTTTCCTATACTACGATTGTTCAGATCGTTTGAAACAAACAGTCTTGTTTGTAACGCAAATCTGATAAACATCCTGTGGAGAAAAACCAAGAACTGTTACCATGAAACAGTTTTCACAACCTAATGCACATTGCACTTAAGATTTTTTTTGATCTTGGGTAAGAAAAATATGAAATTTGATATCTGTAAAAATACAGATTTTATGACCTTTTTGGATTTAACTTTTAACTTTTGTGAGCTTTTGCTCACATCTTGAAGATTTCGGAGATTTCTGTACCTTCACGGTGTGATGGAAGTGGACTGGACTTTTGTTTGGGATACTGAAAACCATTAAAAACTTGTATTCAGAGAACTGACTCCTTAAATATCATTGTTTTGGTTGCCCGTTCAGTTCTTCTGGACACTCTTCTGGAGTCTTTGGTCACCAAATGCTTCTCATATAGTGTGTTCTTATGTCAGAGCCCATATCTCTGTACTGTATGTGTCCTCCACATGTGGAACCAATAATTTAAGGCTTAGAAAGTAATTTGCGCAGGATTTTACTTATCTTGTCTCTCCATATTCCTGAGACCAATCGATGTGCTTTCATTGCAGGTTTGTAAATGAGTAAGGAAGAGCTGGGCATTAGTCATCTGTTAGGGACATATGGACACACTGAGTAACAGACAGCCCCACGGACAGGCTGAGGGATTTAAGGTGATGGGAGGCTGCAGTTACAAACAGACACATCCCTGGGAGTGCATATCTGCTGGAATCATATCAGAGGTTGGAAATAAGCTAATCAAGGGCAGCGCCTCCCCGCAGAGCCTCCACAGTCGGGATGAAGGTATGCGTAAGTGCAAGTGCATGTTTGTGTGCGTGTGTGGCATGTGTGTATACCTGTCCTGGTTTTTAAGATAAGCTCGAGAAAACACGACGTGTCTCCACACAGAGTGCAGCACCTGCCCTTATGCTGCAGCTAATCTGCTAAAACTGACAGCTTCCGCTTTCTTTCCCCCACCGAGTCTGGTCACACATAACAACACCAGGAGCCACAGAAACAGGGAAGTACACATCTGTAATGGGTTGAGGGTTTTGCTGATGCCATATCACAGATCACTTCACTGCCTACATTAATGCAAAAGAATGGGATTTATTGATTGGGAGCAGTTTAGATAATCCTCATTTGTCCTCCCTCAGTCTGTGATGATGGGAGCAGTGGTGTGTGCGCCTGTCTCTTGGGGCACCAGCAAGTGCCACTGGCTGAATTGGCTCTCACTCAGCGGCATTAAAGAGTAATTGGCTGTGTTTGTACTTCTGTGAATCAATCAGGTTCTCTGTGGGAACTCTGCTTCCATCGTGTTAAAACAAAGATGTAATGACAGGGAACGAATGAGCAACACTGACTTGCTCCTCCTCAGTTCTGTGTGATGTAGAAAGACGGGGTCACTCTGGGGTTAGCGAGAGAAGAGGCTGGGGGGGGGGGCAGTCTGCAGACACGCTGTAAGTGAGGTGGATGAAGACAAGGTTGAGCTAAAAGGTTCAAGCCTCTGTCAACAATCTACTGTTAGCTGTGCCCTTTGAAAAAGTTTGCTGTTTGTTGTTGTCATCCCAGACAACACACAGCTTTAGCAATCCAAACGTATTATATATTCCCGCCGGCACCTATGTGCTGGAAGATGGGATCATACCTTTAAACCTGTTAAACCTGATAAAATGCCTGTTTACTAATGTCTTGCGGTTCAGAGATGCTCAGTCTGCCTGTTGGAGAAAGTCTTGCAGAGAAAGTCTTTTTAAAGACTTAATTATATTGATGACTCTTGAACTGACAATTAAAGCCAATTTTAGTTTAGTTTAGTTTTAGTTCCACTCAGGCTCAGGTACTATTCATCTGCTTAAATAGTTTTTTTTTTCCGCAATGTGCATCTAAAATACAGCCTAGTTTGACTTATTGATTCCCTGGTGGAGAGATTGATGCAGTAATCAATACCAGTGTCTATTAGATATAAAGCTACAACTAGCATTTGATTAGCATCTGTGCTAACCAAAAGCCAGAAAGTTCTTCCGAAGATATTTCCAGCAGCCAGACAATGCAATAGATTTACGATAACATAACATATAGTATGTTTTGGTTAGGCTGTGCTTTAGGGAGGCCAGTATAGAGATTTTGTTTCATTCATTGTGCTTAGCTCGGCTCACTGTCTTCTGTTTGCAGCTTCATATTTAAAGCTGGGCCATAATATTCAGGATTTATCAGTTGCATTTTGTAAAGTCACCATCTAAGAGATGGAGTAGTGGTCAAACGAGCTAGAGAATGAATGAAGGGAGAGAGCAGCGTTGGTGAAAACAAAGCAGTGCATCAGAAAAATAAATCAGTGTTTTCTCATTGTTTCACAGTGCTGTGGTACAAAGAAACACACCCACACCTAGACACAACCCTGTGAGAAGGTGCTGCACTGCCCGATTTTGTGGGAGTGCAGCTCAGTCAAAGAGACACATATGCACATCTGCAGCTCTTTGTCTCTGTCTCTCTCCTCAGTTCACTGACATGAATGTACAGTGATGTAACCTGGTCCTCACCCCCTCACTGCTGTCATTGGCTGAGTGCTACAGGCCCGGTGCACAGAGGTTGCAGACCAGAAACATCCCAAACACAATGAAATGAGACAATGAAATACAGGGAGAGGCAGCTTGTCTGCGAGTAAACACACCACCGCACACGTCGAGTGATGATTGTCAGGGATTCTTTCATTGTCTGAAAGTGTATTTCCTAAAATGCTCCGTTTGAAGTTTCATCTTCAACTTCAAGTACGCTCTACTTATGAATTTAGTCAGGCGTGCCACAGGTACGTTATGATAACTGAGAGCGTTAAAATAATGTGGACTCACATCTTAGATGAAGGTTATACAAAACCATCTTGCCTGATAATAAACAAGCAGACAGACAGGCAGGGGTAAAAATAACACTAAAACCCATTTTCCACTGCTCAGACAGAGATAATGAAAGAGCGGACAGAGCTGGAAAGAGAAGCAACGCTTCCAGCCAAGCTCTGCTCATGGTGCGAAAAGTCTGAGAGTGCGAGGAGAGCTTCTCTGTGAGCAGCGGGTGGATTGACTCGGCTCCCAGTTTAACACTGGCAGAGGTCTGCTAGAGTCACAGTGGGTGAGCACTCTGGTAAAAGGTCAGTGAAAGACCTGTAATGAATTGCAGTCATTTCGCTGAACGACAGTGTACAGTGTGTGTGTGTGTGTGTGTGTGTGTGTGTGTGTGTGTGTGTGTCTGTGTGAATACTGCTGCGCCTTTCTCGCCCTCCCTGTCCCACTTCTCAAACTCTCTTCTGGGTGGCATCCATCTCTGCCATCTGCACTACACTGACTGCATGTGTTCCAACACTGCCAACGCTGTCCTTGGCATCGCTCCTTTCCCTCGCCTCATTCCTCATACGGTTATTTATCCCTGCTTATTCCCGTTCAATTTCCTGACCATTTCTGAGCTGCGGGGGATTGGGCTGGTAATCCTCGAGCCAGAGGACTTGCTGGCTTGCTGCTCTGCATGGTCGACGGACTAAAGTGTTCAAATTTCCATTGGAACTGAGCCTGTGCAAGCTTGAAAAACTTATTTTGTCAAAGTAGCCTAATGGGAGTGATTGCAGATAACCTGCAGCCCTGTTTTATTTCATTAACGTGAATCAATGTGGTGCCCCAAGGGTTAGGACGATTTATTGTTCCACTATATTTGGATCATCTGCTTGCACAGGGTTTTATTTTTAACATTTCAATACTCTTTGTTATCTTCCAGTTAGTGTGAGCAGAACAGTTGAATGATATCTGATAGTACGCAGACAATCCTATGAAAGTGCCACCCAATTTAGTATTTCCCCCTCTTTTGTAAACAAGACAATGATATGTCATAGACTGTCATAACATTTAACATAATTACTGTCAGACAAGGGAGGATGAAATCATTTTCTTCTCTGTTGAACAAATCATCATCTATAAATCTCAGTTTAAGAGGAGTTATTGTTTTTATAAAGGCTTGGGCATTTAAAGTTATGCCAGTTATAGATTGGCTGATCTTATTTTGGGAAAAAAAGTACAAGGTTTGATCTTTTCAGATGTTGCCCAGTGTTACTGTGTTAGAAACACGGTAAACGTCAGTCTGGCAACATTGGTCTATGAAAGAAATGACTTTTTCATTTCATTACATGGCCCTGTAGTGCTCTTCCACTGTTGTTGCTGATGTGCATCCAACAGACAATCTGGACTCAAGGAAGTAAGTTCAGGGTCTGTGGCAGTCGTGGCAGGAAGCCTTGCTCCTCTGTCTTCCTCTGGAAATTCGCCAGTTAACGGTTTGCTCACAATGGGCCACTAAGTCTCATAAAGATAAGAATCTCAGTTTAGCACCAGGAGGTTATACTTGAACATCCACCCAAGAACCTCATTAATGAGTTTATGAGTAATGACTTTTCACTTGGCAGTGTACCAGACTGTAAAAACATACAGATTTCAATAATCTGAGATTAAAGGCTTGTTAGAAAATGTAATAGGTTGTTTTTACTTATATACCAACTAGTGACAGATGACTACCCAGACACATACACTGGTGAGACCAGGGTTTGATTAGATCCAGTTAAACAGTGTGATTGGTGTGCGGTGGATTATGGGATACTAAATGATCACTTGAGGTCATTTCCTGTGTGTTTTCAGCTGGAAGGTGAGGTTATGGCTGTAGTGGAGTGTGGACACATACAGAAGCTCCTCCTCTGTCTTCCTTTCAGTCATCCCAGATCCGTTAATTACAGCAGAGACCACAGGGACTAATGATCATGTTCCACAGGGTGGTAATGACACAATTATGACTGCAAAGGCATCAGTCATCTCCACTTAGCTCAGACAGTGTCCTTGGCCTTCCACACACACACACACATTCGCACACGCACGCCCACGCCCAGACGAGTGAATAAGACAAAAACTCAAATGACTTAAGTGTCATAGAACTAAATTACTCTCCTGCTCAAAGTTACTGACCTGACAGGGAGCTTTGAAAGACATGATTAGTATCCAGTCCAATCCAGAGTGACTGCACCAGCTGTGAGAATAACTATATGGCCATAGTGTCCTGCAGACTGCAGCTCCATCAGCACAATGAGGCTGTCAGGCCGTGGTGAACGTCTGGCAGTGATTTTCGGAAACTGCTTTGACTGCCAGTTGGTTAGCACTGGGTCTTTTGTAGTGTCCTAATTTTTGAACTTTTATCAGAGTAGTTCTGCATTTTCAGCTTCCCCCCTCCCGCTTTCCTCTGATTCGCTTGCTCAGTGGAGGCCCTCGTGTGCTTGTTTACCTTGTTCAATACATACCAGTTGGCAAACATAGCCAGATACGAGGTGCAGCCATATGTGTTGGACCCCGAGTCTGACCTACGGTTTTCATCTTCTTTGGGGAAGGAAAACAGTTGTGATTTTCCGTATAGATGGCGGTTGTGGGTGGCGTCGTGGGTGTCTTTTGGGTAGATCCCTTGCAGTTTGGGCTTTCCTCCTAATTGGACAGTAAAACCTGTTGTCAGGTTTTGTGCAAATCCGCGGCAATCTCATTACCAAGCGTTCAGACTGGAAACCATGTGAAATATTGTTGGTGCATTACGGCAGGACCCCTATAGCTCATGTTGTGCAACTTTGCAGAGGTTCAGGATGGACAAATGACATTATAACATTGTATAGTAAGGATGTTCTGAAATATGGAACAACATAATATGTCTCCTGTAATCGCAAGGGGAAATTCATTTGTCTTGCAGCTCACCTTCTATTTGCAGAAGAATTAAAAAGCCTGATGGCTCTATTGTACAGAGGATCTTCTATATCTCTCCGTCCTGCAGCCAAGAGAGAGGAGCCCTCCACCACCCCCTTTTTTTTCTGTCCATCAGGTTGTTATGAAATGGATGATCCGAGTTGTTCAGAATGGCCTCTACCATCTTCAGTGTGCATCTCTCCACCAAATCCCCCAATGTGTCCTACCAGCTTTTTTTTTAACTAATTTGTCCAGTCACCTTGCATCCTTGTCTAATGCTGCCTCCCCAGTGGACTGCAGCATAAAACATCACACTTGCCAACACAGACTGATAGCACTTACAGCATCTTACAGCAGATGTCAAGAGATCTGAGATTCCTTAAGAAAAAGAGGCCGCTCTACCCGTTTTTGTAGAGTGCATCTGTCTTAAAAGAGAACTATGCAAGTCTGGTCGCTTTTTCGCTGTTTTGGTCACGTTTTTTCTCTATGGAGCTCCCCCTACAGTTTCAGAGTGCATGTATTCACTGTCGTAAAATTTACCACTAACCCTCCTCCCTCCCCCCCGGTCATGTGCATTTTGTTTTCAACGAAGTTGGCAAGAAGGCAATCCGTGGAGTGGTGTCTACCAAGGGGGGCAATGTTAACTAGAGATTATGGATTACCGGGCGTGTTTGTGTCGTAGTGCAGTAAAGCAGTCCATGTTTCTTGTGAGATGAGATCTGGGACATCAGGTCGGAGGGACTGATCTTGCAAGGTTGGTTTTTGGCCAAGAGACGCTTGGGGGAAGGCAGAGAGCCTCCATTCTCCCAATAACAAGTAACCATCACAATTACTAGATGTTTAATTAAGGTAAAAATCTTGCATAGTTCCTCTTTAAGAGACCAGTCCAACTTATTTGTGAAAGCTGCTGTATAAATAAATGTTTATTCTATTCACTTCCAACACAAATTATTCTGTTCTGCCTGGATGTAAAGTAAATCAACTGATGAATGGATATTTTGGCTCAGTTGTCCCTTTTTGATGAAATGAGATAGTTCACATGCCAAGACTGTGAATCTATCCTGAAGTTCAGCTTTGTTCAAGGGATTGATTTTCAGCCATCGGAGTACATGTCAAGGATTTTCCCTTGGAGTAGTGATTTTCTGCTCGGCTCCACAAAGCACGACAGCTCAGAGTGGTTTATGACCCAAATGTTCTGCCAGGCTGCCTTGCATTCACACCATATTTAACCACTGGCAATTAAACCTGCCAACAACCTTTTGTCGAATGTGTCAGAGCACTAATTTAATGCTTCAGTGAAACCCAGATGAGCTGCGACTTTATAAGGAAGTATAGGGAAGATGCCACACTCACATCGCGCCTATAAAGAAGAAGCACATGCACAGAACTGAAGGTCAGTTGATCTAACTGAATGTTAGAGCAGTGAGTGTGGAGTGTTTTCACTCCTGGAGATGTTGATTTTGATGATGAAATGTGTCGGGTCATGCATCGATCTCTGAATGGACCTTTTTTAACCCTCAGTTCAGGTTTAAAGTTTGCTGCCATCTTGACATTTACGGGAACATTTAATGTTTTTAAGGGGATGGCCTTAGGGGATCTGAGGTTACTCGGGTATGGTGGACTCTGCTAGTAGGATACTGGGTCTGTCAAGAAAGCATAGCCCCAATATAATTAACTTTCACCTTTGATGTCTTCATCAAACATTGAAACATACACTCTAAATATCACTATTAAGATGCACGTCACAAGAAGCGAGGCTGTGATTTCATTTTAAATTACTTTTTTGATAGATTTGATATTTTTAGGAAGAAATTTGCACCTTTTTATAGGTGGGGGTGGGGTGAGAATTGTTTTTACAAAGGCAGTCACGAGAGAAAGTGCAGTTCTGAGACACTTTTCAAAGTTTCATGTCTCAGTGTGAAGTAATCTAAACTATTAGTGAGGGTGTAATTATTGAAATACAGAAGAAGCAGCAGTTTTATGTCATCAAGGTCACTAAAGAACTTTTTACCCTGATGTTTACACATTTTTAATACATTATCACAATGACTCTTTTGTACTATGAAGGCTAATATCCTTCAGCTTTACCGTCTCATCATGATCTTTTATATATTGTGTAATATGGTAATGGCTTTACTCCTATTGTTAACATTCTATAGGTGTATGGCTTTAAGTTTCCAGCTGCAAAAGGATGGCATGTTTTGGTGTAAACAGAAGTGCAAGAAGTTAAAAATATTTCAACTTCGAACTAAACTCTGCCATGCTTCAAAGGGGTTTTCAAAAGTCTCGTAGCAACAGCAGGAGCCACATCTAGCGCTTCCCAAAAAATATCTGCCAAACGCTTGCAGCTATAATACAGATGCTCAAAGTACAAAGGACCTCGGCTCCCTGCACCTTTTGCCCAAAGCATGTTAACTGTGGCTGTCTTTGAGGAGTGTATTTTAGCCTGGGTGCTGCAGTTCACGCTGGCGGCAGAGAGAGGGAAAAGCTCATCGATTTATTCAAGGTTTACAGGATCAAAGCTACGCATGAAGAACTCTTATCATTTATAATTCAGGGAAATCTTGGTTTCCTTCATTGCATAGCACACCTCTCGCCCTCTGTTGAAGTCCTGAGGAAGCCCGTAGAAGGAAGTGGAGATGATCATCTGCTGTTTCAAATTTGTCCGAGGAATCACCTGTTAAGCTACGGGGCAAAAGCATCTCTAGGACCAGTCATTCATTTTTTGTGTGTATGAATATTAATGCTCTAAACAGCATTGAGACAGTGCTAGAGCCAGGCCTCCCACTTTACAAATCACACCTTGCCGAACATTTAACATTTTGCAGGTAGAGTTGATGTATTAGTCCATTCAACGCATAACCTCGGGTGGGGGTGATATTGAAATATCTGGTTGCCTGGTGAGAAATCTCTGTCATCATATTCTCCCACTATCCCCTCTTATATTTACCACCAGGGGGACATTTAATGAATTGATTTTTTTTTTTTCTTTTTAAATCCATCCTTCAGCTTGTTTTTCCAATAAATCCAAAATGGCAGAACACGGTGTAAACAGAGAGGTTAAGGATGTAATGGCAGGTGTTGGGCTCAGTGTGTGAGTGTTGTCAGTGGAAGGTCACCACAAGCGATGAAACAACAAACCTGCCTCTTTTGTCTCTAAGTGCTCCTTCCCATAAGGCTTTAAACATTCACCTCTTTGGATGGCAGATGGCGGAATTGAAAGGTTGAGTGTTAATAAAGAGCAGCTGGTGGATTCTGGGTTGACCTTCATGTGATGAACGTCCTGCAGTGAGGGGAAAGGAACTCCCCAATGACGAGTGTGTAACACCTCTGATGGATGATGCACACACCTAGCAGCTGCACAGATACACAAACACTGGTGTTAGACTTTTCTGTATCATTTCATTGACACTTAAGGTACAGTTATGCATATTATGCCAACTTTGCCAGTTAATGAGACATAAGCCTGAAGTGTGTTGTTAAGCTTAGTGCCGCATACAAATGCATGAAAATGCATATTGATTGGCACCACCGTATGAAAATGCTGGTGTTCTGACTTAATAAAATACTACCATGGAGCAGAACAAGTGGATATAATGGATTTTATAGTGTTGAATTGATCAAATGCCATAATGCCTTTCTGTCTTGAATAAGCATGGCCTTTTCCTAGAATTTCTTTCTCCAAATGTCTCGATCCTCACTCTCTCCCAAGGAAAAAAATAAACAAACAAAAACTTTGTTGGCACTTACATATTAGTTGATCGACCTGTAAGAAACCAGGTGGAACTGAGTATTGAATCACTGTTACTCTTGTCCCTAATCATGCTTGGATTGCTTTAAATAAAGTTGCCTGCCAAACTCATTAATGTTAATGTAAATGTAATGTGAAATCCACTCAGCAAACAAGCCAGTGGGGTATAGCGTGCCATAACAACTGTTAGAGTGTTGTGGGTCTGAGCTGACCATAACGAGTGAGCTGTGGGTCTGACTGAAGCATAGATAGAGAGAAAGGTAGTTATATTGATCCCCAGAGGGCAGTTAAATTGTCATAGAAGCTGAATTAAAATGCTGTGAAATAGCAACGTTTCCCAAGTATACAGCGGAACTGAGAAAGTAGATGAAACAAATAAGTGCATGGTCTATATAGACCATGTGCAATTTTAGTGAATTAAAGAGATGCATTATAGAGTCTGGTTGCTCTAGGCAGGAGTGAATTTCATGGAAGGGGTGGCTGACACTGTCCATGATTTTCAGCAGAGACTCTCTTCCTATCAGACATCATGTCTCCACCCAGAGAAACACAATGGAAATGGGTCGCTTAATTAGGCAGTTTCAGTGATGTCTGCGCTCAGCTACATCAAGTCGCGTCTCTTCCCTCAGTCTCTAACTTTCATGCTAAAACAAACCATAAGATAATTGGTTTTTTACCCCAGCCAACCTGAATCACATTGACAGCGGGCAGCATGGCTGAATATCTAATAAGAAGCCAATATTGGCATAGAGATAAACTGCTATAACCTCAATGAATAACTCTCCAACATGCACAGTATAACAGAACAGCTGTGTGAGAAAGAGGTAAGCAGACACTAAGACAGCTGAGTGACTTGATAATTGAGCCCTGGGTTATTCACATGTTAGATCATTGAATGAGTTAGACAGCAGAGAGAGGGTATCCTCTGCTTGGGAGCTGTTGACTTCATTAAGAGCAGTAATGGTGTGTAATGATGTGATAAGGCGCGAGCCTGTCAGAGTGCAGCAGCAGGGTGTTGACACCCAGCACCATTACCATAACGACAGGGCACAAAGTATTGTTGGGGCATATGCTGTCTGTCTGATTGGCCGAGCTCAGGGTCAGCGATCAGGGTTGACACAATGAATAATGTGTTGAGAGGTTTGTGCCACTTGTTTCTCTGGATGACAAATGTTGCCACACAAAGCTGACAATCTACTCCAGTGTATAACTTGAATTGTCTTAACTTGTAAGTGGAGATTTACAAAAGGTTCCACATTGTAAATTGTTTATGAAATTATTCTCATCCATCCATCCACCCATCCTCTACAGCTCAGCTCTGTCCAGAGGCACTAGGGTTTAATTTGTCTGTTGGTCATAGCACCTGCTGTTCTAAAATGATCCAACATGCTTTACCAGGGCCACTGATCTACCTCAGGAACTCCCCGGGCTAAATTAGCTGTAGTGAGTGTTGCTAAAAAAAAACCCTTAATGGCTGTGTCGATTAGACAGAGACACTGTATCAATGCTCTGACTGGAGATTGAAAGACGGTTACCTTAAGACTCCTTATCCACTTTTACACATTTCCTTGTTAGCACCCATTTCAACAGGCTGTGGTAAGGGAGTTAGAGAGTGGAGGGTGTCCACTAACAGAAGGTCAGGGGTTCAATCTATGTCTGTGCACTGATGTGTGCTTGGGTCAGATACTGAACCCCTGATGGCTGTTCCAGGTGGCTGTTCACTGTGTGTGTACAGTATGAGGGAGTGAATGGGTGAATGTGGCAAGTATTGAAAACTGTGGTCAGTAAGACTAGAAAAAAACATTTACACAAACACATCCACATCCTGGTCTTACACATTATCTATTTGTCAGAAGTTACTCTAACGCTAACCATTACAAAAATACAATACCTAACATGACCTAAACCTAATTCTAACCTGAACGCTACAGAACCAGTCTTAAGCCTCAAAGGGTTATTTAAATTTGTGCGGTCCTTTACCTTGGTCCCTACAAAGCTGTCAGACCCCACATGGTTTCCTGACCCCATGAATATGGTAAGGGGCCACATACACACATAGACACACAGACACACACACACACACACACACACACACACCCACACACCCACACAGGGGAAAATGCTAATTTAGAACTCAAGACCCTCCTCCTGTGAGGTGTCACTGCCACCCATTTATTTTAATGAGGAACAGTTGCCATACCTACACCGGTGTCATTCATATGCAGTCATTTACTGTCTTTGCATGCTCACTGTTACTCAGTAGAGTCAAGAGTCCAGAGCCATTTCCCACCATGCACTGGGCAAAAAGAAGAGTTTAAACCACTGGGCTTCAGTGCCACCATGGAAAATACTTTTCGATATTTACACAAGCAAGCCAGTACTTCCAAATGCAGTGAAGGGATTGAATAAGCAATGTGATATTAACACTCCAACAGGGCCTATTTTGTCTGTAGTCATTAAATTTTGTCAGAGACGGCGCTTGCTCTACCTCACTGAAAATTATTAATCTCCTGTGAAATGGAAACAAAAGTTTGCTTTCCTGAAGCTTTTGCTTTATGGACTGAGATATGAGATTCAGAGCAGCGCCCGCAGAATTGCTCCCAATTTAACGTTCAGGAGAAAACCAAATAATGTCTGCGGCTGTGATTGGCAGAGGGTTAAACAGTCTCTTATCTGCAGACACAGGATATATAATCACAGAGGGATGCTCGCATCTCATCGCCCCACCTGAGAGGCTGCTCTGTTGGCGAGGCCTCTGCGAAGGGAGCTATCAAGCTATTAATCACGGGCAGAACAGCGCTGTGGCTGCACCTGGCTGCTAATACGCGTGTTCGCATATGGCTTCCATCAGACCCCAGTTGGATGTGTTCACTCAGCCTGTAGTTTATGTGTCGTCTCTGCTCGGTGTTGCCGTCTTCTACCCTCTTTCTCTCTTCTGTCTCTGTATTTTATCCCAGATCTATCTGAGAACATTCACACTTTATCTCCTTGACATTTATGGACAAAATCAGGGCCAGTATTTACATACATAATGGCCCTTTTCCACAGGCAACTCGGCTTGATTTACTCATTTTTTTACTTTTCGTCTAGGGATTGTATCAGGTAACCTTTTTTTGGTAACACCTCAGCCGAGGTTTCAAACGAGCCGAGCCAATATTAAAACATGATGTAAATCAACTGCTGGCCACTGATTGGCCAGAGTGTCGTCACTGGAAGAGTTGCGAGCGAAACTGATCTGTCCTGAGACCGAGACACATGAATTAAAGCAACTACAAAGAACTTTCATTTTGTGTTGATTTTAGCGACCCCTGTGGACAAAAGTGGTAGGTTTCCCTTTGTGGATTCTGTCCCAGTATCAGCCATGACGTGGTATACTTGTTGATTGTACTACTGTATTTGTGGATTCATCCGTGAGTGCTTGCTGATTATTCTACACTCATTGTTGTTGTGACATTAAGAAAAGGTTTAAAAAAATATGTATCTATAAGATGTTCTGACATTCTTCACAGTTTCATTTCTTTTTTTTTCTGCTGCTGATTGCTGGAGGGCTTTGTTACTTCCATCTCTGCTTTAATATACTACTTAGGTGCTCTGTTGGATTTACACACACAAACACACACACACACTCTCATGAGTCAACTCTCATTCACAGTGCTCTTTACAGTTACAGTGTTTTATTTGTGTCACTCTTACACAAAGGCCCTGGCCATTTTGTTTCCTTAAATCTGCATCTCTGCATGTATGGCTGCTGTTCCATCCCAGTGTCTATTAAATTCCAACAGAGGCACACCTCATTCTGCTTAATGAGGCACTGATTAGGTGATTACCTGAACCAAATCATATTTAATGAGGAAGAGTATAAACACCACTGCTGTGATTAAGAATTAATAGTAAAATAATAATAATAATAATAATTTTCTTTCTAAAACTAAAATGTAACTAGTAAATGTAACCTACTGGAATGTAGCTTAGAGAAAGTTGTACTTCACACAGGGCTGTACAGTTGAGTGTTTTTCTGTTGTTGTTTTTTGTCTTTTGAATGTAATAGTGCACTGCCAATTGACACACAAAGAAAAATATGCACTGAATGCGTTATGATAACCTACTTGAAAGATGAAAAGTAAATGAATCATACAAAATTAAGATATCACTACACGGGGCCAGGCATGTTTATGCAGTGTCCCAATTAAAGATCTTCACACTTCCTGAGGGTAATTGTGCCGCATCATGAGAACAGCTTCGAGAAGAGAAGTATAAAGAATAGAGCGATAAAGAATGACTGCAGTGGACGTCAGGCAGACTTTTGTTTCTGTCCTAAAAATCTACATTTAAAGTTTGACGGAATGTGAATAACTTGATGTGTACTGTAAAATACACCACTGCATGTTTCTGCTGACAGCTTCATGTAATATTATGACTCACATTGTGGCTCATTAGCTGACAGAGGCACCAGGTGTGATTGTTAAGATGATAATGAAGCAGAATCACTGTCAGTTGACTATATGTATTCATGTCACTTAATCTTTCCACGTCTAATTAGGTAGGTAGAGAGCAGCTCTCCTTCGCACATTTACACAAGAACTCACATGGATATAAACACAACACTGAGAGAGCAGCAGCAGTGTGTATGACAGCCTCTGTGCTCTTGTTTCTTTTTCTTTTTTCCTCCCACAGATTATGAAAGCATTTTCTGCCATTGTAACTATTTATATGACAACAGGGTACTGTTGAATGAGCGTGACATCATGGCAAAGCACACACTGAAATTTCCCAAAGTATGAAAGTATGAAGCAGATGAATTGTTGCAGGGGTAAACAAGGCTTAAAAAGAAATGAACATACGTTTTATTTCTCTTGAGTAAATCAGTCATGAAATTGATCAAATTCAGAGGAACACTCCATGAAAATGTTTAATATCCATCTGAGAGTTTAGGGGTTTTGTGGCTTTTAGATCTGATTATTGCAATGAGTCCTGCAATCTGAAAAAAAACAAAAAAAACAACAACTTTTGAACTTTTTCTTCAAACTTACAGAAAAAAGTTGTGTTTGTGAACACATCATTATTTAACACATTTAGCATCACTGACCCTAGACAGCCTCGTCTCCAAAGTGATGACGATGCAGCCTCAGCTCAAATAGTTCAGCAAAATAAGAATATTATATTCAGATCCTTTTTAAAAAATGTATTCTATTTTTACAAAACACATAACAAAACTCCAAGTCCCAATTGTGTGTACAAACACATACAGCACAGCTAGAGAGGTAATGTTAATGAGAGGTATCGGGTGTCATTAGATATCAAGACACTGACATCACTGCTTTTCATTTGACTATTAAACATTAGAGCATTTCATAAATTTGCAAAGATAATTGTAGTGTTTGTATCCAGAAAAGAATCAAAGGAAAGTATTTCATTTGATATCACAGATGCTGTACCAAGTAATTACCACATGTAAAATATGTGACTGATCATTCAAGTTTGAAATGACTGGTTTTTGGTTGGTTTTCTGATGTCTGAGGTAGACTTGGATATGTAAACTGTTGTAAGTCAGCGTATTTTAAAGCACAATAGTCATGGTTTAAATGAAAATGTGTAAACATTCTAATTCCTGAAACCCCCTTATAAAAGACTACATACTGGTATCACAAGCAGAAGGAGCACTGGGGTTCTGTGGGGAGAGGGGGAAAAAAACTTATACAAGTCTGTAATCAGTGTCTACAATCTATGCTGGTACATCCTCAATTTCAGTCACATTGCTGTGGTTGCTGGAGGTCAAGGTGAGGAAGCCAAATGTATAACATATCATGTTACGTGCAGTAAAGTGAAACATGTTCAACAGCTGAGGTTACTGGAAATGTCAAAGGTTAGCTGAGATGCTGAAAAATGCCATGTGCATCTGCACCACATAATCCAAAATCTGGAGACTAACAGAAAGTTACTATAAAGTTTCATGTAAACTACATATTCTAACCACCAAAAGGAGAAAAAACAGAGAAAAGACAGTGAAGATGTAATAATATGCAGCAGTAGTCTCCTGCACTGGTTATGGCCTTTCAAGGGTCATCCTCCTCCTTTATGTTACATTATATGATCGACAGTCATTCATGAAAATTACAGTCATAAATCTATACTCAGGCACTGAGAAAGTAATTTCAAGCTACAGGAACATTGTAAGGGGATCTAGATAACAACAGAGGATGAGGATGTTGAGGTATCTATTTTCACAGCAGTCTTCCAGGCAGAGGTAGGCAGATATAACTCCACTTATGATGCTGTATCTCTGAGTCAGTGGGTATGAGATCACTTCTCAGGGATGGTTTAGATGATAGTTCAAGATACAATGTATTAAAGCATTGTAATTAGTCCTTGTAGATATGGTTTTAGGAAGAGGTTTATAAATTCAATTGTCTCTTTAAGAGCACTGCCACACAATACTTTTAAAGCTGGTTAGTGGAACATTAGGTTACAGAAGCCTGTACAACCCCCCCACAGGGTCGATGGAGCAAAGCTGCTGGTCGACTCTCACTGAAATGAATCCAGGCAGCACTGTAACTTTCTGCTCCCTGGTTTCTAAGATGTTTTACAAGTCTATATAAATTCTGTAATTTTTTAATAAGGGATTTGGAGACACTAAGGTATCTGCATGGGTAATGACAAGAAGAGATACAGAAGACGTAGGAATGTATTTATATAACAGTAAATTCAGTCACGGCTAGATTCCCCCTTGTATGTTGATCTTAACCAAGCTATCTAGCCACAGATTATCAAAGTTGTTACCTATTCTCTATCTCTAATATCTCATAATACTTGCTAAGTGCTCAGTGTAATCATAGTACAAAAGGGATTCTAGGGAAGAGTGGCAAGGAAGCTAAAAAGCAGTTGATGCATGTTCGCTAGAGGTGACTAAATGGCAAATTAGTTCACCAATCAAAGGCCCTTTATAAAGAATATACATGTACACATGCTATTTGCACCTAGATGCAGATACCGTTACTTCTGTGCCATTTACTATAGCAGTTCCTCAAAGAAGTAAAACAAAGTGTTTTTTGGCAAGTGCTACAATAGACTGGCGACTTTCTTTTACAGACCACGCATGATCTTCTGCCAGCAGTGGCCCGATTTCTAGAGGTCACATTGCTCATGCGTTCTACAAAGTAAGATGGCAGGTGACCTAAACCTGGACTCTGAAAAGCTGGAGCAGGTGGAAGCTCTGTGGACAGAGAAGGAGATGGCACTGTGGAAGGAGAGCCAGGGGGTGCTTCAGATACAGAGGCCGGCGGCATATTGGATGTTGAAGCAGGTGCCACTGCGGAGGACAAAGGAGTTGTCAGGGCGGCAGATGGGGCTTTGAATGGAGAGGCAGGATGCACTTTGAAAGGAGAGGCAGGCATCATGAAGTTTTGTGGAGCTGACCGGCGTGGGGTGGAACCAATCTCAGCCAGGGACAAAATCAGCTGTTCCCGGAAGCTTTTCTGTCTAAGTGCCTGCCGATTCTGCATTTTACACATTTCCTTGTGGAGGATGAAGGCATTCACAGTGGCTATGTCTACAAAGTGATAAAACAGAGTCTTGTACCACCTCTGGGTTTTGTGGAGGACATTGTAGTAACCGATTAGTGCATCTGACAAGTCGACACCACCCATGTGCCGGTTGTAATCTTTGATGCAGTCAGGAATCGGCACATGCTTCACTGTCCACTGTCCACCAGGGGTTTTCACTTTACGCTTTGCCACGTCATTGGAGTATGCTTTGTGAATAGTGGTGCACATTGTTACCTCACGGGTGTCTAACCACTTGACAAACAACAGCTTCCCTTTTCTGATCCACCGAATAGTCCCCCTTGCAGTTTTCTTAGTCATGTCATTCTTTTTGGTTTGGGGGTAACCTGCTATGTTGGAACGAATGGTGCCACATGCCCAGATTTTTCTCTGAAGGAGGTCAAGGAACAGAGTTGGACTTGTGTAAAAGTTATCCACATAGAGCTTGTATCCTTTGCCTAAAAAGGGGATGTTCAGTAGTCTCATGACAGTATCGTAGCTAAGTCCTTTCCCTGAGCGTTCACCTTCTTTTCCCCCATACACAAAAAAGTTCAGGGTGTAGCCGCATATAGAGTCTGCCAAAACAAAAAGTTTAAAGCCCCATTTAGTAGGCTTGTTTTTAATGTACTGCTTTAAGCTGATCCTTGCTTTGGTCGCCACCATCCGTTCATCTATGGAGACATGCTGGTAGGGATGAAAGAAGGTGTGGCAGGCCTCCAGAATCTGCTCATATAGTGGCTTTATCTTGCAAAGTCTGTCGTACCCGGATGTCCCTTTCTTCAGATCATTTGCTGCTTCGACTGTAGGGTGGTTCATGTGTAGACTGCGGGAAATAGTGAGGAAGCGTCTGCAGGGCATGACCGAGCCAGGAAACGGCAGGCTGAACAGCTTAGTCCCTCTCCAGAACTCTTTCAGAGTTTTTAGTGGGACAATACCCATGTAGAGGACAAGGCATATGAAGGAGTACATGTCTCCAGTAGTGACAGGCACCCAGCTTTCCCTATGGCCTTCGTATTTCTTCTCCCCATAGGCATTGGTGTTAATTACCAGTGTATCAATCACTGTCTTTGAGAAAAACAGCTGGAACAACTCAAGTGGTGTGTAGTTGGCAGTCCTGTTTAGCTGTGGCCCCACGTCCCTCTCAGGTCTGAAGCGTGGTTGGGTGGGCTCAGTATCATCCTCGTCCATGTCGTGCCACCGCTCTCCATCATCTGTGTCATCCTCTTCCTCTGTCAGAGGTTGTCCTTCTGATCCTCTCTTTCCTTTGACATTCTTCCTGCGTGGACTGGAGAGTGTCTTGCCAGTTCTCGGAGAGGTAGAGTTTTTTTGGGGTGTAGATGCACAGTGGAACTTCTTGCTGTTTGGACTCTTGGATGGGGATTTCATGGGTGACACTGCTGGAGAAGCAGAAACCGAGCAACCACGCTTCCTGAGGGCTCTCCTTTTTTGGGGCTTGTTCTCCCACTCCTCATCGGAGCTGTCCTCATCAGTGGAGTCTTCCCTGGAAATAAAGTAGATAGATGAGGACTTGTGATATGATGGATTATATTGTTGATTACAGCTTTCTCCAAATCCTGGCTCATTAGTCAGACTGAGGGTGTATAAAGGATTATAAATTTGCTCCAAAACAAAGGTTAAAAAAGGCTGTTGCAAATCACTGAGCAGAAGTGATTTATGCAATACCGGGCAGTTTATATGGTGATTCTTTTTTGTATCAATGTAATAAAGCACCTTTGATTTGAAGTGTTCAATTATTTGATTTAATTTAAATAACACATAATGGTGATTTTTTCATGGGCTGTCCCTTGTGTCAATCAACAAAGGTATTAGTTTTATTTAAAATACATAATTAAGTGGGTATTCAAAAGACAGATTTTTTTTTTTTTTAATGAATGGTTTAAATCAAAGCAGCAGAGGTGATGATTTTCTCAGACAGTAGGCTTACAATGCAGCTTATCATGATATCTAAAATCAGATCACCTCTGTTTGGGACAGGGTATTTATGTGTTATGATGATGACATGCACTTTTGGCCAATATCACGCTGATGTATTTAGAACAGTTAGTCACTTCTAGCTTCTAGCTGGTGTTTGTTGTGTCCGATCAGTAGGAGTGTAGGGGTGTTGACATTGATATAATGATAGTCATTAATGTAGCTGGCCTGTGTTAAGTGAGTAACAGGCTGTATCGGCACAGCTAAAAAAAATGTCTGACTAAAAAAATGTTTACCGCTTTGGTGAACTTATGGTGGACTGAAACACATAAAAGGACTAGGGTGTATTCTCAAAGCAGCTGGACAACAGGTTAGAAGCGCGCAACCTAACTGCGACATGCACGCGCCTGAGCTTGGTGTCAGAAAATGTGGAGTGTCGTGCGCACAAAGTAAAGAAGCAGTGTGGGATTGTGTTTAACAGTCCTGAACGATCAGAACAACGCAAGAGGAGCCAGCGTTTGGCCTGGTTAAAGCGGGCTGTCCGTGTGCTGGCTGCACTTCGACACAGCCTAAGCCGTTACTTCTGGCTGCACTGCAAGGGTGGATGCACAGGGGGTAGATGCCGCGACAAGTGCGCATCAAGTGCATTTTGTGTGTGTTTGATTTGTCAGTTGTGTTGTTGTTTCTTTCTCTCTCTCTCTCTCTCTCTCTCTCGCTCCCTGTGTGTGTGTGTGTGTGTCCACATAAAACACACGCGCACACGCACACACACACACACTGGTGGCTGGAGACTTGTGACTTTACTTTGATTGCTCTGATTCCTGTATATGTCAGAGCCGACACATCATATTGAGTTTAGACGCGGGTACTTTTGGACCGAAGCCAACCCAGAGATCTTCTGTTACTCACTGATCTGATCCGCGGGTCAACCCTCCCGGAATGTAGTCCTCCCCCAGACTGCAGTCGCTGCTCTCTGAGTCTAAATCCGAGTGGAGCTGTTCTAATTCATCCTCAGACTCTGACAGAAACATCTCTAAAGTCTGACGAGTTGTAACTTTTCCTCTGTAGAAAGTTTCAGCGGTGCGCTCCCCTGGGCGCGCTCCCTCCCTCAACACTGTGACAAAGATTCCTATTACGCGCGTCGCAACACATGAGGCGGGTCCATAGGCTGCAACTGCAAATGTTTTCACATGCAGCCAATGAATGAGCCGCAGGTACAAATGCGCTCCTGGGATTGGTTTAGTGAATTAAAAAGCTAGTTTTGGTCACTGGGATTGGTTTGTTTTTCCTCTGGGCGTCTGCATCACGTTCTCGTTTATTTATTGATTGTTTTATTGCGATATTAATGCAAGACACATCCAAATGTAGCCTCTATTGACTTTGATTAATGCAGAAGTAAATGAGACTGAAACCTTCAGCTGGAACAGGGCAGTTGTTACTTTTAATAAAGACAACAACTATGGAAATATCTAAGGGAAGAGCTTAGAAATATGAAGTGTTCATTTTCCTCAGTACTAACCAGCTGCTATATGATCTCAGCAATTCTCTTCAAAGATCTTCAAATATTTGGCTCCTCCAGGTTGGTCCTAACTTCCCAATCGTCCAAAACACAAAAAAGGTGATGTTAGAGATGCACCAATGAAAAAAGTTTGTCTCTTTACACTCTCTTCTAAACTGCTGTCATTCAGGTGGAAATGCTGGTTTTAAAGAGAGCACGTTTGTTCCACTACTGATGCAGAATGGCAGGATGACAACAACTTGAAAAGAGAGCTGCCCCTTTTTTTAATAAAGTGGAGGCTTTTAATGTGGACTGATCCAATAATCCTCTCCGTTTCATAAACATTGTTTCCACATCACTATCTTTGTGTGTGTTTGTGTGTGTGTGAAATGTGCCTTATTAATTTATCTATAGTGTTTCCGCTCCTTTGTATTTGTGCCTGCTGTGATGATTTGATTAGTTTTGGTATACACAGGCTACACATGTAAAGTAGATCTAATGTTTTGTAACTTGCAGCATGTTTGTAGATAGCAAAGTACAATAAGTCCTGCAGGATAAATGACCGTAGAGTAATTTGTTCCTAAACTTGGATATGACCCACAAGAGGGTGTGCTGGACCTTCGGCTTCACGGTAACACTAATATATAACCACAAGATCCTTACCAGTGGGGAGGTTAGGCTGTGGAGGAGTCATGGATAAAAGAAACCACCATGTTGCAAGAACAACAAGTTTTTCATGCGTGACAAACAGTCCTGTGTTTTGTGGAACAATCCAGCCACCCCATCATCCTTCTGACCCAGACTGTGTCATTTCCTCTTTGTTGTCGCTGTAAATGGGGCCTCAGTCGAGTGTGTGTCCTGTCCTTCTGTGTGGAGGGACAATAGACCATCACCATTCAGAAGCAAATGTTCCTGAATCTTATGTGATTAATGTAATGTAATGTAATTTCCGTCTTGTATCAGTGAGCAGATGTTCCCCATTACTTCATTAAGAGCAAAGCATGGTGGGTAAATCTTTGATATGTGTGGGCAGGAGCCTTTGCTGTTATCAGTGTTTGTCAGTTGCATGGGCATGACTTCTTACACTAATATGTGTTTGAGAGCACAGGCATCTCATAATCATCTGTGTTATTTGGAGTCAGTCTGGCTAGGCGGCTGCAGAGTGACCTCGCCTTCCCTCTCCCCATTAAGAGTCAAGAAACAATGATGCAAGCCTCTGTGAAGAGGCTGAAAAACCTCCCACTCACTCATATAACCTCACAGTTCTCATATCGTGAGCAAGAGCTGGATGAAAACACCAAAGTTGTCAAATCATTGAAAGAGCTTCATTTTAGGAAGTCGGTGTCACAGGGTTGTGTGACACCTTTCCTCACCTTTTGCAGCAATATACAAGGGTCAGTACAGAGGAAACACTACAGACCTCACAATAAACGTGTGGGACTACTTTCTACACAGAAACTAGTGCCCGATTAAATTAATGCTGTAAGTTAGCATCAAAATCAGTTCATAGATATTTTTTTGGAATTTATTTAAAACAAGGATACACTGATCTGAGTGGTCCTATCTGGTAGATATTTATCTCAACATCATCATTTCACAGTGCAGCAAACCAAGCAAGAAGTAAATGCTCTCAAGAACTTCTCAGTCTTTCTGTTTACAGCTGGATTCATGAATTATTTAACCTGTCATAGCTGTTATTTCAAATTCTGAAGAGTTTAAAGGTCCCATTTTACTCACATTTCAGCCCTCCACGAATCTTGTATTTCATTGCACCAAGTCCCAGGATACTGTAAGTGTGCCTCATTATTTATTCATTTTTTCTCCCAAAATTGGAGAACATTTTGCTGTGCAGGTACATAATATCAGTCCCATGGTTTTTTTTATTTTTTACAAAAACCAGAAGCTAATTTCGCAGAAAAATGAAACCAAATCAGTTGTGATTTGACATGATTGTCCTTACATGTATAGTCCATGATCACTTTCCCACATATACAAAGTATGATTATGAAGTAATTAAGAAGGATTTTGTTCTTGTTCATTTACGCCACATTCAGCATGATTCAGAGCCCTTTTCTATTTACACAACGTTGTATGTTGCAATCTTTTGCTACAATCATTTACACTCACTTTTCCCCTCCTCAGTTTGTTCACAATACTCGGCTGCATGTTTTAAGTTGATAGATTTTTTTTTTTTCAAACTTTTAACTGACATTCTCTGACATAAAGCTAAGATCAGTGGAGAGCTGCTGTGCTGCTTGTGCTTCTGGAAGTCTCTTTCATCTGTGCACAGGATCTCTGGGGCTCAGCCAAAGTGACCATCAGATCCTTGGTCACCTCTCTTACCGAAGATCCTTCTCCCATGATTGTTCAGTTTGGCTGGGTGTCAGCATAAAATGTGAAAGGGGTCTGAACACTTTCTGAATGCACTGTAAATGTACAAAGTGAGATAGTAAGAGAGATTTATAGAGGGCGAAGAATACAAATGTTAGTGAGCCAAAATGAGCATTTATTTGTTCATGTGTAAATACATCTTTCTTGTTTTGCCAGAACTGCCCCTAGTAATCGGATCAAAGGTAACTCAAGTAAATCATGTAAGTGGTGGATGTACCCACCAGTCAGGCATCTGAATTATACATGTTGTGGATGTCTCTTCTGTGTGCTTCACTTTCAGGCCTGTTGAAAGGATGGTGTGTGCAAATGTGTGGGCATCTGCGTGGGAGGGGTGATGATGGCGATGACACTTGTCACATGTCCTCTGTGGGAGTCTGTGGGGCCGTTGCTGATTTGAGCTGCGGACGGAATCTCCATTCATGTTTCATACAGCAGTGAGGTGTTAGGGAGTTATTGAGGCTGTTCAGGATCTGGAAGTAATAAATGGTGTTCCTTCTCTAAACAATGTTAGGTGACTGCCTTCATGAAACCCCACTGGTTGAATCATCAGCTCAAAAGATGAACAGTGGTGTCAGAGTATATATGGTTCTTTCGTATATATTGAAAAAAAAAAAGAAAGTTGGCTCAGCTCTATGTACATAAAAAAACATCCAACGAGGAAGACTCTGTTGTGTTTGCTGCTATCTAAACTCGCTGCAAAATTCAAACATGATATGGTGCTTTGTTTGTATGACTAAATGTTTTTAATTTGCTGCAGTTGCTAAAATGTGACCCCCTGACTGATTTGGCTTCTTCTCCATACCAGTGGCAGCTGAGGCTGGTGGCTGCTCCAGCACGGGGAAAAAAAGACTACAAGTTGAAATATTTAAAGGGGACCTGTTATGCTTTTCCAGCTTTTCAGACTTATAAATATGTTTAAAATGTTGGATACTTGTTCAAGAGGATGTGGAAGTACCATATCATAAGGTGGGCGTGTGTTGAAGTAATCCCTGGGGGCAGTTTTAGGCAGGTCTGAACTGCAAGTGTTTCAGAGGGAAGCAGGAAAGCCAGAATGGAGGAGTACACAGACAGCTTGTATGCAATAGTTATGGAGTTTTTTTTATTGATCTAAACTTTCGATAGTGCTCCACTGGGGTCCTATATCATGTTAAAAGCCCCTGAAATGAGCATAATAGGTCCTCTTTAAAGCCAGTGGCAATGGCATGGACATATATCATGAATGAATTAACATACATGAAATCTCCACAGATTTAGGCAAACTTATTCTCACTTGTGGAAATGACACTGGCAGCTGATACAGTATGAAAGTTTTCTTTTCTCCCACATTGGAGCTCTTTGTGCTTGTGTATATAATGACTCTTATCTGTCAGAAACAAAGAATGAGTCAATGTGAAATTGTGACAGCGCTGCAGGAGTTTCTGATCGAGGGCTGCAAGTGTGTGATTATGATGCATAACTCTAAATCAAACCAAACCGTAAAGGTGAGGGCTCAGAAACCAGTCATAAAAAAACATTTTTGTAGAGGATTTGAAAGCTGACACATGATGGTGCACCATGATGGAATCGCAGATCAATATCATGTTTTTTAAGCTTTCACTTTGACTGTTTGCTGTTGGTGTGGACCTTGAGATTATCATAAATCCCAGCCCAGAGCTCAGTGGAACAACAGCTATAGTGTGTGCTGCCCTCAGTGCGCATGCAGCTTTTATTACTCTTTCCCCAGATGAAATATATATATAGGACATAATGCATACTGCATCAATTTGGATGCTCCGCACTCTTGTTTTCAACTGCTGTGTAAATATCGGGACAGGAAACTGGTCAACCTTGACTGAATTTCAGGCCTTGGTGAGCACTTCATGCCGAGCCTCTGAAACTTTCATGACCCTCAGTCAGCATGTATGAGCGAGAGATAAAGGGTTAACAGAGAGACAGAAAGAGTTCCTCTCTCAAGCACTGCTCCCGTGCCTTTGGAGGAAACTACTCCTCCGACACAACGCGGGATTGATGTTTACTGGAATCCCCATGAAAACTAAAGGAGAATGAATGATTCAGACCACTGCAGCAGAATCTGCAGCATCTGCTGCTCTCTGGGCTCTCAAGGATTACTAGTCTCACCGCCGCCTTGCCTTCTGCTCATCTACACCTCCATCTTTATTTCATTCTACTCCCTTTTTCCATTTGCTCTTCATCTAACCAAGCATATCCTTACACCTCCTACTCTCAGCCCACTGTGCTCCCTGCTCACACGCTCACTCTCATGTGTGAGGACTCTCCGTCTGATACCCACCGCCCCCTCGTCTGTGTTATACAAGTTAAGTGATTAAACTTTTCCTGTGGGTGTAGGTGTTCTAATGTCTACTTGTGTGTATGTGTGTGTTTGTGTGTGTTCCTCTGAGTTTTGTTTGGATCACTGGTTTCCATGTGCTGGTAGAGATATGATTATCCCTCTGTTTCAGTACTAATCTGATTTCAGACATACAGCTGTAAACATAAACCCATTCCTAGGGATTAAGGTTGTGCTCTCACCTGTAGATTTTGCTGGGTTTGTTGAGCGCCCACAATTATCTTTTGGAAACTAACCCAGAGAGAAACCTGATTACATAGTCGTGCAAGTTCAGCTTCTTAAAGGTTACACACAGAGAAAAAAAATGTTTGTGCCGTGTCATCTATCCATCTTTGTCTGTAATGGTGTGCAGGAGGCTGATAAGTGTCAGATCCCTTTTGGGAGAGGTAGGAGGTAAATCTTATTACAGATCAAACCAGCAGGGAGCTGTAGTCAGATGTTCCTGTGACTCAATCAGTGGCCAACATTTTGAATATTTAAAGTCCAGTAGATTATTGATGACCACTCACCTGTTTTCAGTCTGATCAGGGATTGGCAATGAAAAAGTTATTTAACCAAACCCCATATTATTCGAGACTGCCGTAGAAAATGAACCTTTTTTGAATCAGAGAAACGTGTGTGAAGTTCACTAAAAAATAATAAATCCAATCTACAGCCACAAATTGAGGTGAAACAAAATCAATTATTCAGCCTCTACAAACCAACACCTTAACTCACAAAGGGCATTTTCTCCTCTGAAGTCCAGTCAGACCACTTCCAGGCAGTTGTAGTTGAGGTGGATAAGTGAAGTCTATGCCTTTAAAGTATTTGATATGGTGAGTGATATCAAAAGTTAGCAAACAATATCAGAGGGGGTGGGAATCACATGCAGCAAAGAGCTGGAGCTGGTTTGGAACCTGCTACAACATGGATTCAGTCGAAATGGTGTATCATGGTTGTAGCCCCCAGGAGGTTGGAGACCTCATTCTCCATGTGGATGGCTGTTCCATCTTCCCATCTACTGAATTTTGTAATTCAAGTCCACCTTCTTCCACCTCAGAAACAGCCCAACTCATATAACCCCTCACTCTCAGACTCTGTTGCAGAAAAACTTATCCATGCCTTCATCCCCTCACGACTGGATTACTGCAACGGAGTCCTGTTTGGGGTGCCCAGCAAAGCCCTGGACAGGCTCCAGTATGTACAAAACTCAGCTGCCAGGTTTATCACACACACCAAGCCCTGGCACCCCCCACCCTCATCCACCTCCACTGGCTCCCAGTTAAGTTCTGCATTTCTTATAAACCCCTCCTCATC
>OMNW01034774.1:59512-71002 GCA_900303245.1 Selene dorsalis | reverse complement strand
CCCTTCATACCCCAGTCCCCCCAGTACCTGTCTGACCTTCTTTACCAACACACATCTTCCTGGACCCTGCTTTCCTCTGACACTGGTCTGCTCTCCATCCCCCGTACCAGACTCCAGACCTTTAATGGCAGAGCCCTCTGTGTGGCTGCCCCCACTCTTTGGAACTCTCTTCCCTTCTGCAATAAAGTTATTATTATTATTATACAGTATATGATATGCACGTACCCATGGGTGGCTGTGAGGTGAGAAGTGTCAGTATATCAAGATAGAGCCACTTTTGGTCGATTTTATGCACAATGATCTGCTGTGCTGAATTTTTTATCCCTTAATACACTGATGAATACAGTGTTTTTTAATTAACAGAAAATATGACATTTCAACTTCACTTCAAATCAATACCAGCCCTACGGCATATTTGAACATTCTGACCATTTCATAAACATTAATTCAGTGACATTTACCCAGTAGGGGTTCATCACAGCAATCAACAGACTGTAAACACAACATTCAGTCTCTTGCTTTAACCTGATTACTGACAGCTATCTCATGAGCATGACAGTGCATGGGGTTTGTGATAGAAAGCGATAGAAGATGATGGCACTTGGAGAGATAACCGCCTCCTCTGACCACTCACTGCCATGGAGCTCATTAAATGTTCAGGCCACTCAGGCTCAAACACAGATTCAATTCAGACTGTAAACTGGCCGCATTCACACTAAAGCCCATTTATTGGAGTTCACTTGGACTCCGCAATGCTTTCTTTCTTTGTCTCCTTTACTTGGGCAGATAACAGCAAATGCTGCTCCAGCTCAGGTTTCGACAAATCTGCTGCAAAAAGCCAGCCTGTCTCTGTGAACAGAACTCAGTGAGGTTCATTAGGGGGGAGAATGTAAACTGAACCAACTACAACAAACATCCCCAAAACACAGGCACCTACGAATGTAAGGAGACAGCCAGCAGTAATAACACCACATATTGTATTTAGCTGTTTCTTCACTGAATAATGTAACAACATGCTACAACTTTCAGGTTTGTAAAAGTTAAAACAATAACATATTTGTTCACCTGACCTTCGATGACAAGAGCAAAAAAGATTGTTAGAGAAGAGAAGAAAGTTAACTTTCACTCTTCAAAACTTTTCATCATAAAACAATACGCTCAACTTCAGCCTATTGTTTATGAAGGGAAGCCATCAGATTCAGATGACAATAACTTTAAGGCACACATTGCAAAATGATCAATATCCACAGTTAGAATGAACAAGAGGATAATCTGAATATTTGAATATGTTACATCTTGCTACAGAAATGCCAAAACATCCATTAACTGAAATAAATGTAATCTAGCTTCTGTAGTTATTTTTCATATGAACTGGTCTTTGATTGCTCTTTAAGGTACTAACACACTCTTAGGTTTAAATCCGTGTCATGTAATGGTTATGTTACATGTGGCATGAAAAAAAATACCTTGCTTAAAAGACCTCCTCTATGCAGTCCAGTTCTTATTCACTATTGGATTTCGTGAATGCCGTTGATTCCCTTTGTAATATCTTAAGTATCTGCTCATATCAAGTTCTCCATAGGTACAAAATGAGGGTGCTGAACAATGGATTCATTCACTACAAGAGCGGTGAATGAATGCTCTTTTAATAGCTGAATCCAGTTTTAGCCTCAGGGTATCACCAGAGCACTGAACAGTCCAACACTTCACGTAAGATGGATATTTAATTATCCCACCAGAGAGTTCTCACCAGAGAAATTGCAGTACCAGTTGCTACTTTTCTTGACACACAGGGGTCATCTGAAATACATCTCAGATGTAATGTTTCTTTACTATAGAGCTGTTAGACCTCTTTTGACCTATATTGTATGCTAGCTGGACACAGAAATTTCCTATTTTCTACCAAGAGTCAGTGGCTTCCTTTCTCCACTTCCAAAACAATGCTCAGACATATTTTTGATCAAATCCAGACATTCTATGTCTTAGTCAATTCTATGCATCTCCCAATTGCACTGTTGTTTTCTTGTCCTGTTCAGGGTACAATGGCTTTACTGGGAAATTCATCTGTTTGAAAATATATTGTATACACCAGCACAGAGAGTAGGAGAGAATATAATGTCATAGCAAAACCAAGTTGTGAGGAGGAAGGAAGAGCCTGCAGACCTCAGAGACAGGACACGTCCAGATGGACAGCCATCACTAAAGCACTCAATTGATCTGGGCTTTATGGCAGAGTGGCCTCTTCTCAGTGAATGACACATGAAAGCCACTCTGAGTTTAAAAAAAAAGAAAGGAAAGAAAAAAAACACACTTGCTTGACTCAGAGACTGTGAGAAACAAGATTCCCTGTTCTGATGAAACTGAGATTGAACTGTTTGGTCTTAATTCTAAGAGTCTTGTCAGGGGGAAACCAGGCACTGCTCATCCGCTGCCCAGTACCATGCCAACGGTTAAGTGTGGTGGCAGCATCACACTGTGGGGGTAGTTTTCAGCAGCAGGGACAGAAAGTGGTCAGGTTAGAGGGAAAGGTAAGTGGACAGAATACAATGATACCCTTAGTGTGAACAAGACAATGAGGAAGGGGCTTAGGGAAATCTCGACTCTCCCAACTGGAGACATGACTTGAGCCCAATCTAGCATCTCTGGAAAGACCTGAAAATGTCTCTTAACCAGTCCCCAGCAGTCTTCAACAGTCCCCATTCCACCTGCCACAGCACGAGAGTATCTGCACAGAAGAATTCAAGCAAGTCCCCAAATCCAAGTGTGCAGAGTTTAATGTGTCACACCCTAGAAGTCTGGATGTAATAATTGTCGGAAGGTGCTTCAACTAAGTACCGAAAACATGGATTAAAACTTATTTGGCATAAGGCTACAAGATAGTAAAATGGTTTGAATGCACTGTAGGTGTGTGATAGTGAATCATGTCATATGTTGAAGGAGGCAACATCTCTTCCAGTGGCTCGGCCTGCAGTCCGACCCTGCGCTAAAGATTTTATAAATGAGGCTCATGGTTTGGAGAAACAGGATGGGTCCCCTGTGTCTCATCAGCTCAGCCGACTCCTTAAAGTGACGTGAGAGGAGAACGGTTAAGGTTCCCCAGCTGTATATGGCTCCTGCTGCGGCTGCAGGGGTTCTGCTGCGTTCTGCTGTCCTGGAGAGCAGCACAGGGAATCCCCGCAATCGGTCCTCATTATCCAACAACGCTAAATGGATTTGTCGGTTGCTATAGCACCTAACAATCAGCCAGCACAGACATGGGCAAGCGCGTACATTTCAAGTAATGTGAAAGGCACGTTGCAGTCTATAATTCATATTGCTCCAGGCAAAACAAGCACAGTGAAACAGCTCTTCAGTTTTTCAAGGATTACATACATTTCGCTTTGTTTCTCTGTGCGTATGCATGCTTCTATTTGTGTTTTATAGTCATTTTCACAGTTGCCTGAATTTGCTGCTCTTTGTCATTGAAAAACAGGCAGATGTAAATCGTCTGTCCTTATGGTTATGACTCATATCTTGTTGGCTTTGCCTTAGTTTTATTCCCTTTGTGTTTTTTAGTTCTGCTCTGTTGTGCCTCTAAAGTTTGTTCATGTGCAGCTTTACCTTTGCTGTGTTATTTTCATCATCAAGAAATGTGAATTTGACATGTCGACACCCTGTGATTTAAAGATAATGACAATCTGAATTACAGTGTTTCACAGAAGAAAAGAAGCTGTGATGTTTCTTTGTTTCTTCTTTTTAGCCAAGCAGTAGGCTTGAGAACATTTTTTGCAGTGATGTGTTTGAAATGAGCTCATCTTTGATCCTGTGATGTTCTGGTGCTCTGAGTCACTCTGAGAGGTCGACAGGGGACAGATGCTAGTTTCATGACCCAGTAATGACATGTGGAATCATCTTGTGGGTATATGAATGGTAAAGTGTAGAACAGTCTGTGTTCAGCTGAGGGGGATTGGATAACTCCACTATTTTAGGTAGTAACCTACTTTAAATAACTTTTCTTTCTTTCTTTTTTTTTTTCCACTTGTATACTTTTACAAAACATAACTGACACTGGTGCATGAGCGGTCGCATACAAGTTGTGTGATTGATACATTTATTGGTGATATCTAATGGGAGCTGAAAAGACAGTCTGTTTATCTCTTTAGATTTTAGGAGGACATCTGATAATAAGGCTTTATTGGCCTTATTGGCTTCAGGTATTTTATAGGCTGTAAGACAATCTCTGGTGTTTATCGAATCTCAAAGCCTAGGCTGTTCCTAGATTCTTGGCTTTTGCTCTCTTTAATTAATCATTTATTATTATTCCAAAGAACTATGTCCAGATTTAACTGGACTGTGCACATTGTGAAACACAGAGGTTTATTGCAAACACACAAAGTTCTACTTTTGTGTCAGAAAAAGCAGAAAGTCAGTCAGTGAGCTAAGACCTGAACTTCAGCTAAAATAATGCAGTGTAAAGTGTTAAGACTAAGATTTCAGAGTTTTTGACAATCTGCACTGCAGGAAATGCTGAATGAGTTCAGTTCCTGTTTGCGCTATGAGCAGCTGTGACATTATAATATTTTTGATAATGTTGAAAGAAGCAGAATTTCATTTCTTCTGGTGTTACAAAAAGTGTCCCCATTATGTACTTTTTAATTGTTTTTAAAGACCTGATGAATATGTCTTCTCTTCAGTTTGACTGATTTATGGCCTGATGAGAGAGAGTGTAATTTAGTAGTTTTCCAGCACTTTTTATTGGATTCCTCTAGTTGGGGTTTAGTTTTAGAATTGCGTGGAGAAATCCTGTTATACGAGACTCTGTTTTGACTTGTGAAAGAAGAAAAAGAAGAAGAAGAAGAAAGGCTGTTAAAAGTGAGGGATTGGGAGAGATTGATGAGATCACATATACAGATGAGAGAAATAGAGCAGGAGTCTCGGGCTTTAAAGGTAGCAGCATGCATTAAATTCCATCAGTGGGAGGCTGCTGTTGGGTGTTTCATCAGGAGACGATGAAGCTGGTCTAAATAAGGCTGCAGGCTGAGGGGGGAACCACCTATGATCAATAGTCTGGTTGGTCTGGGCCTGGCAGGGGAGAGATTTAAAGAGAAAGCAGAGCTCCTTCACTTCTGGGAAGTGTTTAATCCTCTGAGATGTAGCATCAAAGACCCAAAGACCATTCTATTAAGCTAACACACACACTCACACACCTACACACGCGCACACACACACACACACACAGGCCTAACCTGGTTCAAGAAAAGACCTGAAAAAGACCGGGATTAGTGCTAAGGATTAAACACAGTGGTGATAGGACAGGATGTTCTTTATTCCTGCCCTTTTCATTATAGGGATGACATGACATAGTTTGACATGCTTTTGCGACACAACTGCAGCAAACAGTATTTTTATAGTCACACAGAGCTACATTTGATTTGAACATTTTCATTTTGTGATGTGAAGTCAGTTTGGTGCTTTATGGAGCTTTGTCTCCTCTTTTAGCTCATTGTTTTGGTTTAATGGCACATTTACTATACAGTCCACCTGCAGCAGGCACCTGTATGAAGTCATAGTTTGGGTTATTGGACGCAGGGTTGTGTGAGGTATGCATAATGAGTCAGTGATCTGACAGCTGCTGTTGTGCACAGGGCCAGCAAAAAATAAAAAAAAAATAAAACAAGAACAGACTTTTAAATGACCCCAAACAAAGCTATCAGATATCCATCACTTCATGTAGAATATTTTCATTCTGTTATCTTCCCATCAAAGCACCACTTTCTTTCAGCATGACATTTTTCTCAAACTCTGAACTACCGAATTCCTCTGCACAAGCAGAACTACACTGCATTACTTAACGTCACTTTATTTGAATTGGAAGATAAGATATTTTAAATACCTTTTTATCGCTGTAAATTGGTATGAAAATATATTATTATTGCCACCATTACATACACACATACTCACACTCACTGATACGATACTCATGACACTGTGATTTACAGAAAGACAAAGACAACCTTTTTAGACCCTACGACCATGACCTGTGCTAAACAAGCTGCTGAGGTGTTTGTGGATATCTGCATATCCAGAGTGCTTTTTCTTAAATAAACTATTAAACAATTGCCCCAGTCAACATATAACATCAGCATGAAGGATAAGACAAGATATCATGAGGACCATTTTCAGCAATATGTTTTTAAAGTGACTATTTAAAAATACATGACAGGGCTCTAAGACTGTGTTAAAGAGTCTGAACTATCCTTCATGCTTCTATGCTGTTCTTGTTTGAGTGTCTCTTAATATCTGACCTGGGGCTGTGTTTGTGGAAGAGCATGTTGCAACTTGCTGTAAAGGAGTTGTAGCTGTGTTATATTCCAGTGCCAGGAGGTAGAGTGATTCAGCCCAGGAACTGTACCCCATATTTTTTAATGTTAAGCATCTTCCTTTTTGTCTGCAGCTGTTACTCACCTCCATTCTGCTGTCTGGTCATTCACAAACACACACAGACACCTTGAAATCCCACAATCCTGTTTGTATAACTGCGTTGCTGCCAAGATACAACCACCTTCCCTCCAACACCTGCTTGCCTGAGTCCGCCACTGTCATTATCACCATGCTGTTCTACACACACACACACACACACACGTGCAATCGCACACGCGAAACACGCTGATAAACACACGTATTCATCCTCATTTTCCATGTGAGTAGCGTGGTATTTGCCTCTGCAGCAGGAGCTGGAGCACATCTGTGAGCCTTCCTGCCCCCTCCCCCTGCTCTGCCGCTCTTCAGTGGCTCTATAAGATATTTATAAGCATTTTGATAGTTTTCTTCCACTCTCTATCATCCGAGGTGAACGCTGTCATGTTGGATTACTCCAAGAGCCATGCCGCTGCTGCTGCTGCTGCTCTCCTGCTATTCACCGAAGGTACCGGCACACTGGCACGATTCTCAGCAGATGTAGTTCAAACCCTCTGCTGCACCGCGAAAATAAATAAATAAATAAAAAAAGGGAAAGATAAATCAGACATCACATCATTCATCACACAGTTTTACATCGGGGTCTTTATTCATCATCTCATTGTTTATTTCGGGAGAAGCATCACTAATATGGCTTCCTCTCCCCAAAAGACTTTTACAGACGTGTATCTGTGAGCAGCAGAACTGTAGCCTTATATAGCATCCATGCTCACAGTTAAGCACATCTGTAGCCATAGCAACCTGCGTAGCTATACTATCCACGTTTACATTGTAGCAGTAGTGCAATCATAGTCACGAATGTCACTACATTTTTTTTTTTACATTCATTCATTTGGCACTTGTTTTTCGTGGAGAGCTCCAAACGGATGAGTCACTGCTCAATCCACAGCAGATCAAGGAGAAGCCTGAGCAGCTACTTAGCTCATACTGAGGCAGAACTGGAAACACAGCAAGTAAACTAAACCTCCAAGCAGACGTGTGATATTACTGAGGCCTGCAGAGACCAGATCCCACACACACTTTCAACAAAACAAGGCAGCATATGCTGAACCACAACAGGACAACACACTGATATGATATGTGGACTGTGATTCGTTGCATCATGGCAGGCAGCCGTCCCAAAATACAGCGTGTCCTATTTGTATCCGAGGCAAATGGCTGCCTCCATCAAAACAGTCTCACTAATTAGATCACAATTTGCATGAAATGTGGAAAAGAGAGGAGTTGATAAGATGGTTAACGAAAACATGAAGAATGAGGTGTTGAGAACTGGAAACTGGTGTACTTAATGAAATTATAGAATAGTTCCCTCTTCCCTTTTTTGTCTGCATGCAGATGCATGTCGATCCCAGTTTCAGGTGTAAAAACTAAACATATCCACACTTTATCTGAATGACAGGAGCAGGTACAGACTTCACTAGAGGGCAAACTGTTAATATCCTCCAGCTCCACACATAGTACTATGTGATTCCTGTCATGACTGGCAGCACCAACAGGCCCAGACTGGAACACACAGAACACAACTTCAGGCACAGTGCAGCAAAGAGAGGAAGTGAAAGACCTGGAGTTCAGAGCCGCTGCAGCAAGTCTGTGACTCTTAACGTTGACACAGCAGTGCTTTCAGCTAAATGCTCAAATCAGTCTGCTAGCATTCTCCCAGAGGCAATGTTTACATGGCAGTGTTCGGCTGGTTACATTTACCATATGTAATACCATATTACCATAGTGCGTAGCATGCAAACATTTGCTAATTAGCACGAAGTCAGTAGAAGTTTTTTTTTTTTCTCCCTCGAGGGAAATGCCTGTTTAGTGATTTAATGATGATTGAACATGAACCAGCAGTCCATCAAGTGAAAAATCAGAAAACAAAACAATAACAGATTCCTACATAGCAAGTTTGTTTGCAAACGTTAACACTTGAATCTTCAGCACGAGTTCATTAATGCAACTGCTCATGTACAAATATAACTATGTGTAGCGAGCCTGGTGCTTTTCCCCCGTTCCTCTGAATCTCTCATACCCAGACACAAACATGCAGACAGACAGACAGACAGACACACATACACACACACATTACACAAACACACAGCCCTGGTGCAGATAGAAAATAGGTTTTGCCCGTGACAATAAGAGATGAATGGAGAAGTGCTCAGAGTAAATGAGGTGATTTCCATGATGAAATAGAGCGATAAAAAGGCAGAGGAGAGATCGCTTTTCCTCTCCCCTTCTCTCTCCCCGCCTCTCCTCCGCTTTGTTGGCCACCCATTCATCATGACATCACACACACTCACACGCACACACATGCAGTAGATGATGTGGAAACACACTGCCGCACTGAAACCACCCAAAGGAAAGGAGTTGGAAGTTCTGTGATGAAATCTGCCTGATACTGTATCCCACCTGTAGGTGACCTTGAAATGAAGAGGGTGATGTCACTCTGGAGTGTTGGGCAGCAGCCTGCCGTGTCAGCCTGCATGTGTAAGAGCTGGCTCTGAACTCCTGAGGATTGAAATAAGCCACCAAGGAATTATTTAGTGGACAAAGGCAGAGCAAGGACAGAACCAGCAGCTCTCATGTTAATTTACACTGCCTTCATCACTACCTTCAGGTAGAGGCTGAAGGACATGTGGGTTGATAGGTCTGCCCAACATATTCTGATCTCAACTAGGTGAAAGTGTATAACCAAAAGGGATGGAGTTTGAATATTTTAATATTGGAGAACAAATGCAAGTGCAATCGATGATCACAGACCACAGATAATAGACCTTCATGTTTTGGGGTGACGCCTCGACCTTTACATCAAACCAGAATTCCCACTTCTACATAATACCTAATCTAATATCTGCATCAAATGGACAAATGTTATCTATGGAACCCAGAGAATGAACCCACTGACTGTGATGACCCTTAACCTATAATTTCCTCTTCTATCAAACATTTTAAACAGAACAAAGTAGCTCTTAACTACATAGTTTGAAATGAGGGGCAATTTTTGAATTAGTCAAATGACTCAAATGATGGTAATGCAGTCATGCAAAATATGCCAAATGTTGACCGGTTCTCAAAAGTTAGATTTTGCTGTTTCTGTAATTTAAAGTTGAAAAGTTGTTTTTTTTTATTTTGTACTAGTGGTCAGTTTGTGGTCGACATTTGTCACCAAGCATCAGCAGAATTAACAACTGGCTGCAACCTCAGTTGATTCCCATTGATTTTGCAGACCCCCTCCAGCCTTTTCACTGGCTGTGTGCACACAACTTGTAATCAGGCTGAGTGCTATTAAAGCTGATTCTCCAGAGAATACAGCTGAATTTAGAGTTTCCATGAACAGTCAAACTTTACAGATTTATTCCCAGCATGCTCTTGCTCCTGTCCGAGTACTTTTGTACTGCAGGCTCTCAACAGTGCAGCTCTTTGCTGGGCTTTAACTTTTTAGTATTTCTCTCACCCCCACCACCAACACCACCACCATCTGACCCACAAGAGTTCCCTTCTTTTGTTCTGATTCATGGTCCACTACGTCCTTTTGTCAGTAAATGCACGTATTTACATCTGTTGCTAGGATATGAGATTGGCACCCGGACTGGAGAAAAACTCCAGAGATCCATTCAGTGATTTGAACAAAAGGGAACACAACGATGAGTGTGGCCTTCAAACAATAGAAGTAGCCCTCTTCCACTAGCCTGTAATTTTTGCTTTAACTGTTTACAATGCAAACAAGGTATTTTATCTCTCAGTGTCTTGCAAACAATGCATGAACACCTCTGATTGGATGTGAATCATACCATAGTTAAACTGGAATACATCTCAGGCCACATCATTTAGGCTTATAAGCATGAAATCTCAAGATGGACTGAACTCTTTAAGTATGTTCTTGTCATTACAGCCATTTCATCAGTATTAATCAGTATTATTTGTGTCCTACAAATTTTTTGAGTTCAATGTATGAAAGTTTCACTAGTAAATGAACTGCTATCCTGGTTGCGGTTACGAAAATGAAGCGTGAAGGAAAGTGTGTGAAGAATTTAGTTGCTTGAGGGTATACTAGAGACTTTATTCATTTAAACTGAAACTCTTTATTCTGACAAGCTGCTCTGATTAGCAGTGTTTGGCAGGTTTGTGGTGATGGATGTCAAAATGCTATCCCACTCCTTCTCTGATCAAGCACAACTTGGGGAAGAGACACCCGTGCCATGTAGAAGTTTTTAATTCAACATCTTGTATTTTACCTCCAGGTTATTTGCCCCAAAGGGCTCATTTATATGAATTTTTAACAGCAGAGTGATGTGGTTCTTTTCTCTCCAGCTGTGCACATGCTGATAAAAGTCGTGTTCATCCCACAGTTTCTCTTCATCTTCAGGAAAGTGGCTAAACACATTAGATCAGACTCTGAAGAAATGTGGATTGAAACAAGAATGTCCACTTTTGGTTCCAGGAAGAAAACCTGAAATTTGTCAAGATTAATCAACACAGCACTGCTGTTTTTGTGGTTGGCTTAAATGAAAAGGGGCAACGTATGTGAATGCATGGTAAAGGAAAACAGCTTGATGTTTTTAGACAGCAGAGATTACAGCTAAAACAGGAAAATGACATTGAAGAGGGCCCTGGATAGTTGTGGGGAAAAAGCTGTCTATTATTCGGCACATAAATATAATAGGTTATTAATATAAACTATAATATTAATTGAAATAAGTTACAACACAAATAAGCACTTATAAAAAAGGAATAATAAGTGTCACCTATTCATAAGGATCAATGATGAAAGCTTCAATTAGAGAACAAGTACAGGACTCTGAGTTACAGGTACACTGACTACAGCCCAGATTTTCCATCAATGCTTCCTTCTCTGGAAACTGGATTAATCCTGTCTTTTTGATATTTATAAATGAATCAATATGGAATGGATCAGTAGCAAAAATTTACATTGTCAGAGTTAATCTAATAGATAATGAGTTGGTAATTACAGCAGGGTGGTACTTAAATTAATCACAGCATCATGGAGGAGGAAAGGGTTAATTCTACCTCAGCAGAGAGCTC
>OMNW01034774.1:36316-50373 GCA_900303245.1 Selene dorsalis | reverse complement strand
GCAAGAGAGAAAGTTGTCCAACTTGCTAACAAGTCACTGTAGAAGGTGATTCACCTCCGTTTCCACAGTGTTGATGCCAAGCAGGGCAACTTTCTGTTCATTCTCATGCATCAAGTTTTGCAACTTCCATTTAAAATTACTCAGGACTTCTGGTGGCACTGTCCTCATGAAAGCTGCCACATGCTGGATGTGTCTGCCACAGGGGTCCATCAGTTGGAGCATGGCATCCTTCTCTGCCGCCCAGCCTCCATTGCAGCTTTTCTTTTTGGCTCGAAATAACACAAACTCAGTGTATTGTGTTGTAGCAATATGAATGGAAAGTATAAGCAACATCCAGTGATGTAACACCTGTGGTAGCCTACTTTGAAATCAGCGTGAGTGAAGATGGCAAAGAGAGAGCAGCGCCGTTTTGTCGACAAGAAGAACAAGTTCTCTAGTGTAGGAACACGTGGAGCAAAAACATATGCAGGGTTTTCTGTAATATTATAAGATGGCACACTGCCCCTCACTCAGGCTGAATGAACGGGCAATTAAAAAAAAAAAAAAAAAGAACTTCACTAGTCTCCTTGAAGCAGCAGCTTTATGTTGTGCTTGACAACAACAACATCCTTCTACAAATGCAGGATAGTTCGTGTGACGTGTGCAGGGCCGGAGTGGGACTCCTTTTCAGGCCCAGCATCACGGTAACCATTGTAACTCACTCACACACATACACACCTGTCTGTGTGGTCACTTCTGGAGAGAAGCAGCAGATGTAGCCTATGGATATTTTACCTTTTGCCCAGATGCTCTGTTGAACTCACTGTTTCTCTGTCCTGGAGCTGTCAGTCACATAACACACTGACTCTCTGCAGAAACTCACCAGGGAGCAGACTGATGTTCTGCTGTTAGCGCTGTAGAGTCTTGTTTACTGAATACGCGATTACGTTTATTTTGACATTTACCAGCAGCCTATTGATGCTGTACGATGTGATACGAATGAGACCGAGCTCAGTCCTGGGGGGTCCTGCCCTGTGTTATAACTGAGGCCTCGCATAACTTTTGGAGGTGGCTCAGGAACAGCAGTAGCTGGATACATGATGATTCAGCACAGTGCCATGACCGAACACCGGCAACAAAAAAAAGTCGCAATTAACGTGCAATATAATTATTATTGGTGTTAATTAAATAATGCGTTAACACAACAAAAACATATTGCCTTACCTGTATGGATAGAAAATTCAGCTATACAACAAAATAATATCTCTCTAAGGCACAAATTCAGATAGGCTTCTCAGGGGTTCTCCGGGGACGCCACTCTTCTTCATCTGTACACGTTGTTTGGCCTTGGCGAATTTGTAGCAAAGGTATCGCCATCTTTTGTGACAGACGCTCTCCTCTGTGCACAATGTTCGGGCTACCTCTTTCCATTAATTATTAGCCATTTGTGTGTCCTTATATGCCTTACGGGATGTGTTATGTAGATGTTCATACTTCATCACTGCCTCGGCCAGCTGATCCTGCACAAATTTCCGCCCCATTAACTACGCCCACTTCAAATTTCTGACCAATCACACAATAGTTGTTGGACGCAGTATGAGAAAAAAGCTCTGCCTAGATGATGTGTTGAGAACAATCTGCAAGAACAATCAAACCAGAGATGTGAGAAAAGAATGATGTCATTCTTGCAGCTCTGGGAGAGAGAACAAATTTCTCTGTTGTTGTGAAGTATGTACAAGCCTTTAGGGTGTGGTTCAGATGGAATGTTGTCAGAGGGAAGTGTCCACTGAGCTTAGAGTGTCACAGAGTGTCATCAGCAGATTAAACAGAAAGACTGGAAGAGTCACAGAAAGGCAGAGAAGTGGACGACCTCTGGTCACATGACAAGTTATTGACACATTGACGTTTTTTGTTGTGGTATACCCACCACTGTAGCGTTTGTTTCAATACATTGCTTGAGATGAAGAAATGACCGTTCCATATTTCTACGTAAATGCTCTACTTTCATGATACAGTATCACTGTAGCATGAACTTTAACATTTTACATAAATTTCACCCAAAAGTCGAATATCCCTAACTTTTTGTGAGTTGTGTATTTTCAGTCGGAACCGTACGTGGCCAAAAAAGGGAAGCCCAGATCCCAACCCGACCCGACCCAAGTCATTCTATATATTTTCAGCCTGAAACTCGCCCGAACCAGCGAGTCCGGTCAAAAACCATGGTACATCAGCAAAATGTCACGTATTGTGTCAGTGGCTGAGTTGATTACGTTCTCACTGCTCCAGGGCTTGAATGGAAGCGACCCGAGACCACCCCTTCTTGGTGATTTTGACCCACTTGTTTTATCACACATCCAAGCGCAATTGCTGTGTTCAAATCTGCCCAAATAAACCAATCTTTGGGGTTAAACGCTCCATGTTTCAAAAACAGCTGCTCCAAACGAGCCAGGTCTGAATACACTCTTACACTCAGGATGCCTCACAGTGAAGTTTCTTTTCACCAAACAAAGTTGATCCCTGTTGTTTGTTGTTTTTTCCCTTGTTGACTTGCACACAAACTGAATAACATCAGCTCATATCACAACTTATTTCTGAACACCTGCCACTTCCCAATTAAAAATGCAATCAAAATTAAAAGTAATATCAAAACATCAAATATCCACATGTACACATGCACTCACACACAAGCATTGTGTCAGTGTACACAGCGCAGATAGTGGCTGTCTCTGGATGGGAATAACAATGAAGCTAATTAAGTGCTCCCACACTGCATTGTCAAATATTTATACCCCAATATCAGCTCCCCCTGTCAAATGATTACTGCATGTCATCGGTGTCACAACAAGAGATGTGTTCCTTATTTGATTTCCCTCTGTATCCTTGGATCATTTGGATTTTCTGTCTTTCTGCATCTCTTTCTGTCTTAGTTTTTGTTCTTTGTCTCTGCTGCTACCTTCAGCTTCCTCTTGTATTTGTGCTTCACTCTTTGTTTTCATATGAACATGTCATTCTCCCTCTTTCTGTCATCATTTTTCACTTTTCATAATGTGAGTCAGGAAGGTGGAAGTTTTACAGTAACCAGAACTTGGTGCTAACTATCCAGACGTCAACAGGTCCACACCTCCATTCTTTAGTTTTTTCTTATCGCTAAAGGTGAATGGTAACTGATGGGATGTCGGTGAGATCATGCAGGTCGTTAGCCACGAGGCATGGCTGTTACCTAGCAACTGTTCACTAATGGCTGAATCTGGCCAATAATCTGAAACAAGTTTTTATCTGAACTTGCATAATAGTATGTAGATGACCTTCCTGACAAATTTGGTTTTGTGTTTGTGTGCATGTGTGAATATGTATGTGTGATTGTGTGTTGCAGCAACCTGACACTGAGAAATTCAACCATCTGCTACTGTTGCCCTACCAATAGGCCTGGGCACAGGGACAATCAAAGGGGGTGTGTGAATGTGTGCGTGTGGGAGGGACTGATACAGCTAATAGAATAATAATGCATGACTATGGCTGCGGGAGGAAAGACCCAAGGAAAAGAGCAGATCTGGTGGAGACACAGTGTGACCGATGTAAGCACATAAACAAACAGCACATGCACCAGACTGATGTCAACAGGTCAAGATGTGTCAGCTGTGTTTGGGAGGAGATTCTGCTCTTACTCGCTGAGGTTTAAGAGAGCAACTGCTCACTTGCTTCTTGAGATAGTAAACTTTCAACATCAAGGCAGACCGCTGAGATGGTTTAGATTTGATAAGCTTAGTTTATGGTTCTGATAAGTATCAATGTTGAGAACAATGTGTCTGTGTTACCTAATGTTTACAGTCACTTTACTACTTTGCTGTGGTGGACAATCTTTTGATGTGTCTTTGTTACACTATCACACTGAAAATCATAATCATATCATATCTTAAACTTTGACCTGTCAAACAAGTATTAATATATCGAGGCCATACAGGCACAGATGATGTTGGTCGTTAGGATCTCAGGATACCACTGGAAATTGAAAACAACCAGAGGGTAGTAATGTTTTCTAATTATACTATATAATCATAGAGTAAAATGTCTCAATGTAGCACCTTTCAAGAGCAAGTGTCACAAAGTGAAAAAACAAAACAAACAAGACAGCAAAGCCCAATGAGTTGAAACAAAAATGTCTTCAGCTGCTGTTAGAAAGTGTCCATCCTATTCATTAGCTGCAAGAGCAAAAGTATGTTTTAGTCTCCAGCATGGAGCAAGGACCAACCAGCAAACCCCGACCAGAAAACCTCAAATCCATACTGGGTGTGATACCGCTGAAGTAGCTGTTGTGATATTGAAATGTGCCCGAGCATGCGGGACACTCAACGTTTCCCCAGTGCATCAAAAAATTGATGGAAACACAGTATAAAAATATCACAATTGTTGTTAGAGGAGACCATCTAGCTGACCTGGTCAGAGGCACTTGGCAGCGGCATATTTAAACCACGTGTAGGCTGTTCAGAGACATACTGCTAAGACAGAAGATCGGGCTCAGTGTCAAAGTGTTAAGGTTTAACTTTGAGCCAAAATTGCTGATTTCTATCTTCAAATTCCAGAGAGTTTTTGTATACATTGTTTATACTGGTATTGACTTAAGCTTATTAGTTGATAGTTTGGTCATCTTGTTTATTTAGTGATGTGATTTCTGTTTTGACCAATGGGCTGATGGACCGACTGTAATCTTGGTGGTATGCCACAGTGCACACTTTGTCAGCATTTGTATGAATATATATGTTTTAGACAACCCTGAAAATAAAAAGTATAAATCAGGCGCGACAGTGCCTCAGCAGAAGATTTTGTCCAAGTGCATAACACCAACTGTGTTTCTTGGCACGCAACCTCATGAATAATGACTCATCTCTCAGTGGCAAAAGCAAGAGTAGTATTACATAACACTTGCCAACAGTTAATGTTGTTTTTCACAAAGGTGCCGGATCAGAATACACTCATGAATCATTTAGGTCTTCCTGGAAAGCATTACAGACCCCATGAAATGAAAAATGTATTTTGCCAACTTTAATCATGTATCCCCAAGTTAATTGTTAATTTATCTCTTGATATGTAAACTAAATTCATATCGAAAACATATTTTTTAAGTACTTCTACATCATCCTAACTTTACAACCAATTACATCCAACCTGCTAGCTAGTTTAAAAGACCATCGCTGCAATTCATGGTTCGAGTTACCAGAGCAAGAACTGCAGAACTGCTTTGCGGAGTCACCGTGACTCTGCAAAGCAAAGTATTGCTAGGGTATGTTAAAGGAGAAGTTCTGTTTTCTGCAACCTGGACCTTATTTCTAGCATAAAATACGTTCATCCATACAATTTTGGTGTAACTTGGAGTCCTTCAGACGATATTTAGATCCATTTGAGATCCGTGTATATCCATATAATGGGAGCGATGGGGCATCGACAATGCAGCCTCTAAATAAGGCATTATCTGCTGTGAAACTCGTTCATTTCACCAATATTTTGTTATGAATCACCAGTACTATTCCCTGAGAGTACGGAGCGGTTCAGAGTTGCCTTGTTATTGTTGAGTTTTGTGGCAGATAATGCCTTATTTAGACGCTGCATTGTTGCCCCAACAACTCCCATTATATGGAAATACGTGCATCTCGAATGGATCTAAATATCGTCCAATGGACTCCAAGTTACACCAAAATTGTATGGGTGAGTAAATGAACGTATTTTATGCTAGAAATAAGGTCCAGGTTGCAAAAAACGGAACTTCTCCTTTAATACAATATATTTTTGTGATTTTACCATGTAACTGTAAACAGTCATTCATTTCACAGTAATATTCTATATTGTGCTGTAGAAGTATACACCTAATGTAGAATATATATCTCATACAGACACAGTCTTTACAGCCCAAATGAAATGTTCCTCTTCCTGAACTACCTTGCCCTTGGACTGGGATCTCGGTATGGGATCCATCAGTCTACTGTCAGCAGGATCATTCTGACCTGGAGCAGTTTTTTGTTCTGTGTTATAGAATTTGGATGTCCAAGACAAAATTAAAGAGCACTTGCCAGCAGAGTTTAAAGATTACCCAGATTCCACTGTAATCCTGGACTGCACAGAGCTCAGATGTCAAACACCTACCTCTCCTTTACTCCAGAGTAAAGTGTATTCCAGCTACAAGTCCCACTGTACCATGAAGGGAATAATTGGCATGGCTCCCCATGGTGCTGTAACCTTTGTTTCTCCCCTCTTTGCTGGCTCAGTTAGTGACAAGCAGATCTTTGTGGAGCCAGGACTAGTTCATCTGCTTTGGCCGGATATGGCAATCATGGTGGACAGGGACTTCCTTGTGGATGACTGTGTGCCCTGTAAAGTGTACAGACCTGCATTCCTAACTGGGAGAGCTCAGATGCCAGCACACTAGGTCAGGGAGACCCAGTATATTGCACATCCCAAAGTGCATGTTGAGCGCATCATTCGTAGATTGAAGGAGACCAAATTCTTTGACACAGTCATCCCCCTAAATATGCTTGGAAACATTAACCAGATCTATGTAGTTGCATGCCTCCTGTTAAACTACTTGATACTTGTTAAACTTGATAATGCAGACACTGTCTTTAGAGGTTCAGGAAAGTGTAGAGTGGCTGTGATATTACTGTGCTCCGAGTAAAAAAAGTTAGGCTGAAGCCCTGACTTTTAACATGATTAAACTGAACCTGCTCTCATTCTCCTACACTCGAGCTGTGTGGTCTTTCACTCTTCCTCATGGACCTGAAGCAGCTCGCCCTTACTGACACCTCTCCTGCCTCATTCTTGTCAAAAACTAAGAAACAGAAGCAACAGATTTAGCAAAAATAACAACTTACCAACACAGAATTGTATCTATACATTTCAATGGTGCCGACTTACCTTGTTAGCATAGTCATATTCTTTTTTACCAGTGTTACTCTATCGTTAGTGTTGACCCTATGTAGCTTGGTAGCTAGCTCTCTAGTTGCTTATAGAACGAAAGAATTATACTTTTGCACATAGTCATGGATGTAGCTGCTTATGTAGCTACATCTTAAATCCCTTCTTGCAGATGCTTGAGGAGGCTTTGGATTTTATTTGGATAAGGTGATGTACATGGTTAATATTAACTCGCGGGAGGTCCTGCAGGCAGCGTGTATGAAGGCCATTTTTGACCGGAAGTGCCCGAGCTGGCTTATTTAAAACCCAAAAGTAATATATGTAATATATAAGTAGCATATGGAGAATTCCAGGCAAATTCAGCTCCGTTCTGCCCCGCTTTCTTGAAGTAAACAGACCCCTCGGTGTATGTTTGAATAGCCATCTGACGTTGCCTGAGAAAAAAAAGCGGTTTTGTGGGATGTAAATAACCTAAACAGCCTAAGATCTGTCCACTCCCATTATACGCAGCTGTGGCGATGCAGGGACAGACAGAACTACTGCATAACAGGAGCAATTAAAAAGAAAATATTGACCTTCATTCTTTTAGACCTAAAATATTAGGAAACTATAGCCCTAGGTTGAATTTGCCTGGAATTGTCTTTTAAGAATATGAGTTGACACTGTATTTTCGAAGATGTCAATCATTATCCACGACAAGTCCCTCCATACCAGTGTGTTTTTACAGGAAACACATAATCGTGTGGAACTGAATGGCGTTCAGAGAGCTGTTTTGGGGCATCTTTAACTATCAGCCTATTTTGTTCTGTTGGTAAAACTTTAGGCTTATTCCTGTTTGAAAAATCAAAGTGTTTCTGAGCCGGTCACAGGCAGATCCAGTGTCGGTCGAGGTTTAAAGCCCGAGGAAGACCGGTGGCAGCAGCCTCTTCCTCTGCCCATGAGCAGAAGCATGTTCATTTCTCGGAGCTAATCACACATGCTGTGTTTTTCTGATAACAACTATTGGTACACAGGATTCGCATGGTATTTGTGCCCCGAAAACAGGAAAAAGCACAAATAAATTATGAGTACCCAGCTCAGCCCTGCTGCTGGCAGCTTTTGTCACTGTTTTCCTCTGTCAGCATCTGTGTTTGCCTCTTAGCTCCATAGCGTATCTCTCCAAATACATCAGCATCTCCACAGCTTCCTGATTATCAGCCTGTCGCTACTCCATGTGTGTGTGTGTGTGTGCGGGCGTGTGTGTGTGTGCGTGCGTGCTGGCATGTTCCTGCTAGAGGACCCCCCATATGTGCCTCCCAGCCTGTGTGCTGGGATATGTGCTAACAAGCTTCAGGAACATTGTGGTGTAAGTAAGGCTCCAGACAGCAGTAACACAACTATACTTTCAGATATTCAGATGATTAATTAAACAAGAAATTATCATGTATTATTCAATCTTCTATTCAGATAATTACTTTTGCTCTGATGGCCTGCTAAAAATCAAGAAATGCAGCAAATACAAAAACATACACAAATGGGGAAAATGTGAAACAAGAACTGAACAAGAACAAAAATGAACGCCAGTGTAAACAGACTTTCTGAATAGCCAAAAACAAAACAATAAGTTAGTAGAATAAACCTTTTACCCAATCACTAACATAGACCACATGTTTATTTCTTTTGATATGGAACCTATTATAAAGGCAGCAAAGTCATTTAGCTGTCCAGTAAGACATGTATATGCTGTATAGTCATCTGTACCTTCAGACAAACCGGCAGCAACAGATATAATGTTTATAAAATGTCGTCCTCAGAAAGGAATTGTATCATATTTCAAAATGCTGCAGTGCTAAATGATCAAAGAGCTCCCGGAGATGAGACTGTTCTCCCCCCAGTGACAGTGCACGCTGACTGGCCGGTCACCTCAGGAGAGGAGCGTGCTGTGCACTGTATCCTGTGCCGAGCAGGTGAAGATAGTCATTCTGTTTTGCGTTGCGCAGTTCATTTTTTGATGGAGGAGGATAAACCTCAGAGGAACTGTGTGAAAATGTTCTGCAGCATGTTGCTTTGTAAATGTGTCTGGATGAGATGAGTTTGATTGCTGTGCAGACTCATTCCCCCGTGCTGATAACATTCCTTTATAAAACATCAGAGACAGAGGATTGTGTGTTTCTTTTGTGATATACATCTCACGGCTCTGATGGCACAAATTCAGTTTTCTTTTAGGAATTTAATTAAACACAAGCTGAATGGTGATTGGATAAACTGAGAGGATGAAAACCACTTACCGCTGCCTCCTCCTACCTAATATATGGAATTATTTGAGTTAGTGGGCAAACCAGACTTTGCAGTAAGTATGTGTGAACATCCTGCACACACACACACACACAGAGCACCTGTCATCTAGGTAAACTGTTCCGCTCTGTCTGACAGAAGGAGGCTGCCACAGCCTCAGTCTTCCGAGTGTCTGTCTGAAAGTCTTGTCTGTGCACCGCTCGGTGAGTGGCAGCTTCTCGTTGGAGCCGCAGAGTGACGGATGGATTAAACCACCTCACTCACGCTGTTTCTTTCTCCTGATGGAGAACTACACCGTTGTTCGGTTTCTCTGCTAGGCGATGAGCGTTCCTCAGCAGGCTGTAATCTGTTCAACCCGAACACTTCCTGCTCTGTATGCGTCTTCTGGAAGGACAACAATGATGATAAGTGTTGCCTCTCTCTTAAGGGCCCTCTAATTAAATGCATCAGTGGTTCTTTTTTCTCCTGTGGCTCTAAGAGCAGACACACAACATTTGAGAGAGGTGTAGTGCTGTGCTGCATGTTGATTGTTGTTTTTGTTTTTGATTTGTCCGCAGCACAAAAAGATAACACCTGTGTTGTCATTGAGTTCAGCCTGCGGCCCGTGCACGCCATCATAGTGGAGATGAAACTCCCCGTCATGAAAGTCATTTGGTTCTCAGCACTGCTCGCTTCCTATTACATGATGATATTGCAATTTCTTTTCAAGTTTGTGCCAGCAGTCCAAGGTCCCATTGCCACGTAACACAGTGGGAAATATCCTAGCTCGTGTTCCTAGTTCATAAGCCTAAACTGTTGAAAGCAATGCTTTGTATGAGACTCAATTATCAGGGTGTGTAATTGCTGGCTCAGATTAATTTCCTTCTTTGGAGGCTGCCATTTTCGTTCTCATACACTATGAAAAGCATCATCCACACAGGGATAAAAGTCCATCACAGAAATGAGAAGAAACTTTTTTCTTTTATCGTCTTTTAACTATGCGGAGCGAGAGTTTTGTATTACGCTATGCTCTGCTGCCTGTCAATCCTCTGGCACACACAAAGAGAAATGTGTCCCCAGATTCAACGAAGAAGAAGAAGAAGAAGAAGAAAAAAAAAACTCACGTGTTGCCAAAGAAACAGAAGTTTTTAAACCAAAAACCAATAAAGCAGAACAGTAACGTAAGTCTTTTAGATTAATGTTCAAACATACTTTGCAAGTTAACAGGCAAACTGGGTGTTACTAAATCACAGAGGTGTTCATGCATTGTAATGCCATCAAAACTTTGATAAGATCTTAAGGTTTTGCTGTGTTTGCACCCGAGAGACAGGTTCCTGTGAGGATGGAGGTGTTGGAGTGAATGTGAGATCATCTGATGACTGAAGAAAAGTCACTGAGTGTGTTTGTTTGGATTTATATGGGGATGGAAGCAGGTGAGGGTCAGCTCTTTCATGGCCTCATCAAGGAAACATCAGTCTCATCGGTCTCTCCTATTAGGACATTGCACTCAAATGGGAGTCGGAGACAGTCAATGCTCTGACCTACTGTGTGGACAAAGTGTAACACTGTTAGAATTAGACTTTGAAATTCTATTAACTACACTTTGCATCATAGTATAATGTGATTCAGAATAACATCAGTGTTTTTACAGGGAGTGATTGGGTTATTGGGCGAAGAGTTGTGTGTGTCATGTAGTTATCCAGCAGTGTTGGTACAGAAGCTGAGTGACATGCTGCTGTGGACGGGGCCAACCACAGAAACTCACTACTACAAGTGCAACTGCGGTGCACATGATATTACACTGCAGATCAGCTCTTAGAGGTGGACGGAGCTTAGCTCAAGAAGATGAATTTTGTTTTGTTTGTTTGTTTTTTAGTCTAAGGCTGCAACATACAATGTTGTAACCCAAAAATGCACAACATGGGTTGTTGGCTGTATCATCAAGTTAACTCAGTCTGTCATTATGCTGTTTTATGTTATGATGTCATACATTTTTATTTCTTTACAAACTACGCAGTGGTTGCAGCTTCTATATAGACATGACAGTTTATATTAAAATGCCTATTATTGGAAAAATATTTTTTCCTCGCTGAGTCTTTTTCACTTGTTTACTCTTTCAGTGAAGTTCAGTGACGGAAAAAAGGCTGATTAGCTGTTTACAGCAAATGCATTAGAGAAAATAAATGAAATATCCAATTCTCTTTCAACACAGCCAGTGTGTGTGTGTGTGTGTACATGCCTCTATGCTGAAAGTGTTGCACTGTGCAAGCTTCAATTATCATGTGTGTAATTGCTGGGTGAGATTAGACTTTTGGGTACAAGAAAATAGAGATAGAGAGAGTGAGAGAGGGGTCAGAGACAAGGGGAATGCTGATTGCTGTGTACATGTGTTTCAGTCTGTGAAGGAGACATCTGCTGAGACAGAGAAGAGATTTGTATCCATGGGGGAGATGACGCTTTGAAAGAAGCAGCTGTGGTCATTTCTGAAAAAAAAAAAATCAACACTTTACCTGAATTCATTTGTCTCTTACCTCACACACATGAATGATTTGTGTTTTTAAATTTGTGTTAACTGAAATGACAAGGTGTCATTACTGCTCAGGTCAGTTGAGGAGGGGCGTGCATCTTTGTTTCACTGCTTACATTCCTGCAAATACTAAATCCAGTCCCTCACATTAAGGAGGAGAGACAAATGCTTGGGGGCCCTCGAAGGCAGAGGCCCTTTTGGGATCTTTTGCAGTGACAACAATAAAACCTCTTAAACATCATACATCATGCCTTACTGTTGCTCCAGACTCCATCCTATGTGGAGCCTGTGATGTTGTGGCTAGTTTCTACTGATGAATGGGGAGCGCCTTTAACTTGTACAACTTGTCAGCTGTCTGCCTGTGAGGTGTTTAGTTAGCAGCTTTAAATTGTAGTGTCTGCATCTGGTTTTTATAGCCTACAGTTGTTCATTTGATTTTTCTGTTATATTGTGATACAGATTACACTGTTTTAAGATAAGAATAGTGAATGATCATCTGTGTATTATAATATAATATTGTATGCTTTGTTTTTGCACCACAACAAGGTCTGTGTGATCTTGTCTTAAAATTACATATATTTCTTCTTTCTCATTAGAAAAATCCATAATATATAAATATGCAAATATTTTTCATTAAAAAAATCTCACTCCAGGACACAAGAAAGCTGTTAGCCTGCATGCAACACAATCAATATTGCCACAAGCTTCCATCCATGACAAAGCTGTTAACACAACAAATTTACCATGGAAGCCACAGACAGACAGAAAAATGAAGAAAATACAGTGAAAATAACATTAAAAAAAAGGGTGGACTGAAAAAGTCTTTGACTATATGTATTTATAATTCTGACGTTAAAATGAGGAATAAACTCAAGTCAAAGAACAACTCTGAACACTCATCAATATTAGAGTTCTGCACCCACACACACACATCATTTCTAAGATAAACTGAGTTTCTGACTCACTGCATTGACTTTTAATAATTGGAAGTAGTTTCTTAGCAACTTTTCTTATTTACTTTTAAACTTAAAGCAGTGATCCGTTTTTCATGACAAATATCTCAGATCAGACTCTACAGTCAAATCAGTTGTTCCATTTCCAAACACTGCTCAATCCAACTGACCACATTTCACAGAACTGTAGTATTTTTGTAAAAGGCTCGAGTTACAGTCTACAAACCTAGAAAGAAAATTCATTTACAAATGAGATTTTGTTGCATGCAGAACTTCGGGGAACCTTTTATAGGAGTGTGAGCATGCACAAAAATGCACTCCTCTCTTTGTCCTCCTAAAGTTTCTTCATTTAAACAGAACTCTGCAGGATTTTATCTTATGCTTCATTTGTACCATAATTAAACAGCTTCAGAGTAGTTGTGATGGTTTAATAAATGACTTGTAGCTTGTTACAGGGATAATGGAGGCTCTCTGTCTTCCACCTATCTTTTCTTGGCCAAAAACCAACCTTCCAAGATCAGTGCCTTCACACCAGTGTCCCAGCACTGCAACACAAACAGGCCCCGTGACCCATAATCTCTTGTGTATGACAGATAAGGCTACACAAATATACACATCGTAAAGGCATATATGATAAATAACATTATCCACCGTTCTATTGATTGCTTTCTCGCTGGCTTTGTTGAAAACAAATGCATATGGCCGGGAGGAGGGTCTCTCTCTCTCTCTCTCTCTCCATCCCCTCACACACACACATTGTGGCAGTGTCTTCAGACCATAACATGAGCTGCTGAAAGGGGCTGGTCAATTGCAGTCGCTGAGGTCCTGTACGACATTCACCAGTGCACAAACAATTAGTAGAATAAAGAAATCACTGGCATCTTAGTCAGCACACATAGAAATGAATATGAAGCTTCTCCCTCTCTGCCTCACAGCATCTGAACTCTCAATATCAAAACGCACAGTCTCCTTCCCTTAAACACACAAATGCACGTGAAGGGATGAGCTGGTGCAAACACACACATGCACAGATAGAGTCCTATCCTGCTTTATTTTTAGCTACCCCACCACCACCATGAGCCCTGACCTACATCACAGCATGAATAAAGCAGCAGAGAGATGAAGAAAGTGAGCTCAGAAGAGTGGAGGGAGAGGATGAGGTCTAGGGGAGAGACAGACAGAGAGAGAGAGAGAGAGAGAGAGAGAGAGAGAGACACACACACCAGCAAATCCAGAAAAATGAATTCCCCCCTGTGTGAAATGACAGTTCCAGTTCTGTCAGCAGACCTCACCTGCTACGACTCTCCCAGAGGAGGCTGCAGAGGGCAAACATGCACCCACCCACCTACCAACACACACACACACACACACACACACACACACACACACACACACACACACACACACACACACACACACACACACACACACACACACACACA
>OMNW01034774.1:23930-36296 GCA_900303245.1 Selene dorsalis | reverse complement strand
TACAGTTACAAACCCAAGTGACACAGAACAACAGAGAAACAACAGAGTTCGGGAAGCATCGTCATGTCTCCAGGCTTGACAGTGAATGCTTTTCCCACTGTAAATGGAAGCTGACAAAAGCAGCGTGCCTCTGAATTATTGAGGCCGTGTGTTGGCGACATCACAGGCCAGCCGTCCTCAAGTTCAAGCAATGCCTCGGCACTATTCACCAATAAAGTATAATCAAATGAGCAGCTCTCAGGGTGGAATCATGCTTCAGGACAAGATGCAGATTGAATTCAGGTACCTTTCCACGGCCTCAAAGCGCTTGAATAAGTTTCATGTTTTTGATGTAACAGATCAATGCTTTTTAGGCTGAAGGCTGGCAAAGCTTTGTATGCCTGAATACACGATCCGTCTCTCTTTGATTGTGCATTTGAACACTCCTACTGTGCACTCTCCAAGGATGAAATTTACCAAGAAAAAACCTCTGGGTGTTGCATGTAAGTCAATTACATACTTCATACAAATTCATTCTGTTGTAAGGGGAAAAGTGTGAGCTGAAAACCTCAAAGCAGGAATGTATTTATCCAAGGAGAGGATATGGAAATACTCTCCTCACTCTCTCTTTCCCTTAAGTGTTGCATACACAGTCCCTTAAGTGGTGGAGAGGCCTGGTAGCCTGAGGAAAGCATCTCTCTGCTGCTCTATTCCTCATAAATACACTGTATCATATACGTGCACACTCCCACACACACATGCATACTCACACATACACAAATTTAGACCATTCTGCATAACACCTCTCTTGTGGGTTTCCGATCCCATTTCATCAGCAGTCATCCTGCTCGGCTAATGCCTCGCTGAGCTCTGTGTTTTAATGCTCACACAATGTCTTTCAAGCTACATTAGGAAGAGAGGGATTCTGTGTATGAAGAGAGGCTGTAATATATCATGATATTAGTGGAGCATTATGGGTGTCAGGAAAAAATGCTGTTCTCCCTCCTCCTCTGTCCTCTCGAGTGTGCGTCCTCATCCCATCATCCTTCTCTTTCCTTTCCTTTCCCTTACCTTTTTTTTTCCTTTCTATTGTGTTTTTTCTCATCATTTCTTTCTCTGCCTGAACAACAAAGACAGAAACAAGTGGATATGTTGTCTGTGAGATTGATGGGTGACCATTGTTTCATTTTTTTTGGATGGGTAGCACTTTAATTAACAAACATAAGCAACAAGGCAATGTCCTGAAACTGTGCTTTTCTAATGTGATTAAAGCAGTTGTGTTGAAGCAGTTCAACGAGCTTCAGCCAACCTGCTTCATTAGTCGCCTCAGGAGTCTCTGTGTGTCCTCCTGAGTGTTAGAACTATTATTAATCCACTGTATCTGTTCCTTCTGTCCACAGATATTGATGAGTGTGCAACCCAGATGCATTACTGCCAGTCCAACACGGTGTGTGTCAACCTGCCCGGCAGCCATCGCTGTGACTGTCTGCCAGGCTTCATCAGAGTGGACGAATTCTCCTGCACCGGTAAGGTCTAAACACCCATTACTGAATCATCACATCTCAGTAGATAATGGCTCACTCATAACTGCACAAACTGATTAGTCATAGATTGTTTGTTTTTGCTTTTAGGATAGACAGTATGTATTTGAAATTTATATCAGGAAGTATAAGGCTCTCTTTAGAAACTCAGCCCTAGAGTATCTGATGTGAATATCGCTGGATGTTGTATGATGTTTTAGCCACTGTGACTTTGTGGCATCAGTTTTGCACTTGTTTTGGGTTTTCAGGTTGGGTGAGTTGACAGCAAACCTGTGCTTTAACAGTACAACAGGCACAGACAGTTTAATTTTCATCTTTTTCTTCTGATGTTGAAAAAATATGTAGTACTAAAATAAATGTGCTGAACTGGAAGATGGATGATCCAGTGGGATGGTGCTGCAGCCAGTAGGGCAGTTTTCCCAGTGGCTAGTGAGCCGGAAAATGTCTCCAGAACTGTAGTGAATATCTTTATAGGTGATTATAGTCACTCTGTACTGACATTCATTTCAGTGTTGTTCCGTGAGACTACTGAAAGTGGCAATCTTGAAGATCTTCATTTTAAATACGTGTCTTTAACCAATATCGCAACAGAGATTATTAAGATTATTAAGTCCTTACATGTGCTGTCAGGTATGAGCATCACCAAATGTCAATATCAGTATTGCAATATCAAAGTTGTGAGCTCTTAGTTTTAATTACAATATGTTAGCATGCTCTATTTATAATTCAGAATCTGAATCTGCTATGTAAATAAATACAGCTAAGGAGAGATAAGACGACTGAATGGATGAATAAGTAATGTTTACCCAGCGATTTACTAAATGTGTTGGAAAATGTTTGGCTCCGTCAGCTGTGGGCCACGCGGCACTGCGACTGTGACACTGTATTTTTTGTTATCTGAATTTAAAGTGTGCTGAGAAGAAGTGAATGCAAACTGATTGGAGAAAGCCCCTGCATCTGTCTTTTTAAAGGTTGGGGGAATCAGTGTGCAACTGAACAAGGATGGGTGATTGCAGCCATTCAGGCTTTTTTAAAGGCTTGTCTACTGCAAATTTTCTGATGAAAAGGATCGTCTTTCCTTCATATCGCTGACCTTCTCAGGGCTAAATGTCAGGGCAGGAGTATGGAAGGAATTTTACCAACAGATTTACCTACTTTTAACAACATAACACAAATTTTCTGGCAGAGTATATATCTGTAGATCTCGTGCTGTTTCTCAACATACAATTCTGTGACACCTGTTCGGGTGTAGCTGGCTTGCACTTTTTTTAAAGGGGTTAAGAGCAGCGTGCTTTCCGGGGTGTGAATAGGCTGTGCTTGGTTGCTGCTCACTGTTCCTCTGGAGTGTTCTTTAATTAGCTCAGAGTTGGCAGCCACGCGGGGACAGGGATCCATGGACAATCAATCTATTTTGCAGCTTGTAAACTGTCCTGGCTGCTTTCTGGGAGCCCAAGGAGCACTCTCTACATCTGTTGGGAGAGATAAATCCTCAGGGTTTCCTTTTATTCCCCTCTCCCTGCTTCTTCTTCAGCTTCTTTCTGTGGGTTTTACATCCTCCTGCATGAATGTAAAACAGAGCTAGTGTCTGCAGTGCAGGGACGTGACTGCTCATATTTCACCACGCTAACACGATTGCCCATTAGCTCCTGTAATTGGTGCGTTGTGCTCAAATCTGTGTTTATTCTGTATTGTGTCTGTGAATCTGGAAAGGTTTTTGGTAATTATATCGTTGTCACCACATTAAGCAGGACACACACAGACATGGCAGAAACCATTTTGTGAGTAAACAAAGAAAATTGCAAGATCTCGGAGCATTAAGTGAAAAGCTAGAAGAACACTGACTGGGAAAGTTCAATGACTTTTTTGGATAACATAGAAACATGAAACGGTGGCGCGGTGGTAGTGGGAAGGATGGTGAATGTTGAAATACAGTTGGACATTGAGGTCCCTGTCAGTAAACAAGTAAAGGTTACAAATCCTTGAACAGACTGACCCTGTTGTTGTGTTAACACTATGATGGACAAAGCTCTTGTCAAACAAAAGTCACCACCACTGCCGGCAAGAAACCATGTTCACCACCAGAGAAAAGGTACTGTCAAGCGTGTCCGTTGATTTGAGAAAGAGAACAGACTACGACGTGCCCGTTTACTATTTATTAACTTGGATCATTAAAAAGAAACTTGTATACAAGGACCTTCTCTGTTCAGGAAATCACAGTCTGCAAGCAGTTAGCTGTAACCACCGTTCCAGAAAAGGATGAGACAAAATCCTGTTACAAACGATTATATATTATTGCTCTTTGTGTGTGCATAATTAACTTCAATGACTAAACAGGTGGGGAGGAGCCGTGGTTTAGACTTAGCCCTCCCATTGTTGGTGCACAGGCTGGTCCCAGCCTCTGGGCTCACGATCCTTCCATCCCCTGGAGGCGGCACCCCACCCTGAAAAGAAAACCTTCCCTTCATGCATAACTAAATATCAAATTAGGATTTACAGTTTCCTTCTCCAAGTCTCCAAACATCAGAGCTGCCCTCTCCAAGGCCATCCTGCTCTCCCTGTCTGATAACAGGTCCCACAGGACCTCGTGTTCCTGTTACCTCCCTAACTTTCACAGGCTCATAGAGTCGCACAAAAAGTCATAGTGTTTCAGTTAAATGCAAAACAGAGATATCATAGGTGAAGAGAAAACAGTTATATCATGGTGCTCAAGTGTCATGCAAAGACAGTTAATAGTTCCCAAGTGTCTTTTAATTCAGTTATATCAGTGCTCAGTGTCGCACAAACAACAGTCAATCAGTGCTCAGTCTAACCATCCCTAATCTTCGCTCTGTACTTCTAAATTGCTTAAGCATGAACACATGTAGCATCATAATATCTATTAGTTTGGAAAACTCTTCTAGTGACCTGACCGGTCTCTCACATGAGAGAGAGAGAAAAGACTTCAGAGGGATTTGGAATAGACAGAGTGTCTCCTTAAAGTATCAGTAGTGTATAAATGTAGATTCTGATTCTAAGATACTGTCATTAGAGTAATCAATTAATCAGTCAATCACTTAATCAGATATTAGCACAGAAAATTGAAATTTTATCCCTAACATTACAGTAGCTCTGCTGATGTTACGGCATCACAAATCACAGGGTCTCAGAGGACTTTTAGCTTCACAGTTTTGTGAAAATACTTCTCTCTTCAGACTGTTGTATTAATTATTATTAATGTTATGAACCAGCTCTGGCTTGAGATATAAATAGAAATCTTGCCCGAGCCTGAAATGTGTTTTAAAGAAAAGAGGTGACCATTGGGAAGGAGGCAGTGGTTTTCATCTGTAATGACTGGTTTCCTTAAAGTTCATGTGTGTGTGTGTGAACTGTGGAGTCCAGTAGCTTCTAAATGTTAACATCCTCACGTCCTCTTCAGCTGCAGCCATTCACCTGTGTCCTCTGATGTCATTTTAACACCTGCTCCACAACCTCAGGAATGGACTACAACCAATGACGTTTCAATACAGCTTAAATTTATGAAAACTAGTCCAAAGGGATTACAAAATCAAAAAGAAAAGAAGAACTTAAACAACACAACCTCTTACCCCAAGCACAATGCATTGCACTTCATCCACTAATTTCATGTAATCTGAAACAGAGCAGAAGTATGAAGTTATTTTACATCCCACCTACCTGAGAGGTAAACTGACCTTTCTATTGCTCTACAGCTCCTGTCAGTCAGTTCAAAGCTTCTGCTATTTGTGTACAACAACTCTTTTACAGCTTTAGACAGATTTGATGTGTTTTCTTTCACTTCCTTCTGAACACAAGTTGCATGCTGGCTCTACCTGTTTAATGGGGGACATGTCACCAGTGCCTGTCCTCAAGCAGAAATGAGATAAAACACATGGACTGCAGGAGAAATGTGTTTGGTCGTAGTAAGCGATGGCAGTAATGTGTTTCACTTAAGGCTAGTGAGCGTATATGTGCTCTGTGTTTGTCTCTATGGAGATCAGGCAGCTCTTGATCTTGGTCCATCCACCCACAAACTTACCTCACATCACCGTAGGCACCTCATACTCTCCAAATTGAATCTCAGCATTACAACATGAGCAGCTCCTTTCTCGCAGGAAGAGGCCGTCACCTATAGCACGACTCCTCGTGTATCACCTCTGTCTTTGGACACTCTCAGCCTCCTCTCTCTCTCTCTCTTTCTCCTTCATGCCACCAGAGAGCCTGTCCTTTGTGAAGACAATGCCATGTAAACAATAAGAAGCTGCGATAATTGTGGTTCCACTTGATTTCACCTCTATGGAAGCAGGCAAGCAGCTCAACAGGGGAAACAAGGGATGGACTCAGGGGAGAGAGGTGGCAGAAAGTGTGACTGTCTATTTCATACTTTCTCAAATGTGCACAGAGCTGCTCTCACACACACGTTAATGCAGCCCACATCAGTTCATAGCTCAGCCTAAGTCCAGGCTGGCTTTATCTGTGAATAACATTTGAAGGACATTTGATTTGTGATTGTGTGCAGATGATTGATATTGTTTTTTGCCTGATCTCTGGTGCTCAGCACAGCATTTCCCAGAGATCATGTCGATCAGTCTGTGTGAGGAGGACTATGGTGCCATTCCATTTCCATGGCCAGATTAACCACCTATTGGGTTCCAGAGCTGAAAATAGCTGCTGGACCCCTGTTAACCCACATCTTCTCCTGCTTGCGGTGTGTACAGGTTTTCTGTACTGGAATTCGGGCTGTCACAATATCAGATTTTCACTGAGTATCATGGCTACAAAGATTCATGATGACCATTTTGTTCATATTTTTTCTTTTATCATGGTATATCACAACATATATGGAATACAAACCGGTCCTGGATTTTGAGCGTAGCAATTTGATGAATAATTTACAAATAGAAAACAAAATAAAAGAGGTCAAAGGTTATCAAGCTAAAATTAAATGCTCTTGTTAGTTAATGCGTGACACATTTTCAGTTGCGATATAATCCACCAGTCTGCTGGTGTTCTGGTGCTTTAGGGAACTTTCCTGCAGGTCCACATTTTTGTTTCAGGGAGTTGTTTGGAAGCTGTTTTTCAAGTGTGCCGTCAGTGCTTAAATTAACAAACTCAAGCTTAATAATAAAATAAAATAAAATGGTTTAGGTAATTGTCACCCTAGATCTGAATGTCCAAAACATCCAGTGGAGATCTGTGCAGTCAAATAGTCAAGCGTTGTACTTTCAGACCATATGAAAGTGAGTATTTTAAATCAGCATGTTGAGCCCAGTTTGCTAATATGTTGGTGATATCAGCATTTACCCTCCGTCTTTATGGTGCGGTGCAGCAGACCCCGGGCGATTTTCCCCTCGTGGAAGGTTATTATGATCCCTGACTTCATGTGTTGGTGGATAATAGCTGTCTGCCACTGGTAATTTGTTCAACTCCCACTGTGTACTTATCTTATGATCTGTAGGTTTTAGAGGAATTGTTTTCTGCATTAAGCAGGCGCTGATAAGACTTGCAGTTACAGCTTAAGCTGCGGGGATGAGAGGTTTAAGGTCCATCTTTCCTCTCAGCTCCGTCCTGTAAACGACCTCCAACAGCCCGTTCAGCTCACGCCTGGAGATAAAGTGCAGCGGTGTGGCATAGTCATTTTAGAGTGAACACCCCACCTTTTTGTTTGAGAGCTCAGTGATAGCCAAGTTGCAGCTCACTCCTCTTAATTAACACCGTAGTGTCCAGAGGTCCATGACCCTGTAACAACGCAGAGGCCAAGTAACACATTCTCAGAACACTTTATAATTCAGAGAGAAAGATTGAACCACAATCACAGCCTGTTTTAATTCTTTCTAATCAGCTGTCCACTGATTGTTGTTATGGTCCAGATGACAACATAATCCTAAAATGTAATTTAGATAACTTTATTTCTATTTCTTTTTAACAATTACAACTCGTCACCCAAATTGTGCTATGCTGTTCTGCAAATAATTTCTCACTGACTGGCTGGCCACTGCTAAAGCGCATTTTATATAACTTAATATAATATTTGGTATATTTGAAATATTGTCTGGCAAATATAGGCTCAGTCTCCCATTAGCTGATATAGATATAGATAGATATACTCAACTGTTCAGAAATGTTTTAATTTCAACAAACTTATTTTACCATTGTAATGAGTTTAAGTAATATTAGCTATTCAATATTTTATTTCACAGTATTCTCAATATCTCGTCTCCTGTGTTGTAGGGATTTGAGAATAGCATCAGCAAAAGGAGAATAGGCTGACACCACACCTCTCTAAAACATCAATTTTACTGAAATGTTCTTAAAGTCTAACAAACTGTATTGTAGTGCTAATATTTATACCAGCCATAACTGATAGTCAAGGTTAACTCTCAGCTGTAAAGGATCCTGCCCCGGTACATATATTATTTGTCACTGCTCGTTTAAGGGATCATACATTTTTAAAGTGGCACTCATTCAAAAAACTGTTTGAGTCGTTGGATGTTTGACCTTCACTGGGCAAAAATGATGTATGTTCAGAGTTTGACAATACAAAAGCTGTTTTTTGAACTCACCGGCTGAAAGGCAGAAAGTCCAGCTCGTCCACAAGGCGGCTAAAAGAAAACACTGCGGGAGAGACAGGATGATGAAGTCAACAAATGAAGTAGAAAAAAAGCTAAATCAAGGTCTCTACAACAGAAAGAATAAGCAAGGCAAGTCTGACGTTTGGAGAAGTTTCTCAATTGTTTGTGACAAAGATGGAATCCTCAGTCACTGCGTGATTATATAAAGGTAGGAAAATAAATAAAATACAGAGGAGGAGAACAGAATATGAAAGAGCCTTTATTTCATTAAAAACTAAATGAAAACAATGAAATAGGAGCACTATCCCTGACCAGTGCGTCAAAAGACATGCAGGCCATGGAAACGAAACAAACAACCCCATAACAGCTGATAGAATTACATGTTTTCTCCTGCGGGACAGGAGAAGACACAAAATTAATGCGCATCTATGATCCTGTGGGCATTCATTCTCAGATTTTGCGGGTGCAGGCAGGAGTGGACATACACATTGCGGGAGTAGGCGGGAGTTTAACACACATGTTGCGGGTGTGGGCAGTAATGGTCAGAAGTTCAGCGGCAGCTGTCGTGTCTTCAGTAGTTAAGAATGAAAATACCAATACTAGTAATACTAGATTCTTCTTCTTATTACCAAGCCAATTGAACTTTTTTTAAATGGAAAATCCAAACTATTGTCATACAGAATATCTTTAAACATACCTGAAAAATGTAATTGTATGTCTCTGCATATAAAATAAAATATAAATGATTTGATTTTTTTAAAAACTTTTCATGACCAATATTGATTTAAAGATCACATTAATCAAGCTGTGATTAGTCTGTCGACCTTTATTGTTCCTTTAGCTGACGTAAACACATCTGGGTGCTTTACCTGTATTGATCTGATTGAACACATTTAATTGTTTGCTTTCCTTTGTTCATGTGGTGTTGGCTTTGATCCTGTAACGTATTTCTCTTCAGTCCTCCAATGCTCTCTGCTGATCAATACTTGACTCCTCTATCAGCGTGCTGTTATAGACAATATGCTCTACCTCTGCTTGGCCCATGGCTGACCGAAAAAGCTGCCATTAATTTAATGCATCAGTTGCTACATATATTCTCCAAAACTCTAGCATTAGGAAAGACCGCACCGTCCCCCACCCCTCCCCAAAAACACATTATATGTTTAATGAAAATTTAATCAAATCCAATTCCAATTATGCATATAATGAATGTGTAGCTCAGGTGTGACGAGCCTGCAAACCTTGGCAACCCTCCCTGTATACATTAACTCGTCAAAAATGGAGGTCATGCTGTCGGGCAGGCTCAATTTAATAAGCCCATCAAATACAGTTTGGGAAGGAATCAGACAAGTTTCCCTTAGTCCTCACTTTCATCCAGGTGTAATTGACTCTGAGACGCTGATGTTTATATTTAGTTTCCTCCATAAAGGCTCGATGGAAGGAATGTTTCTTCCTGTTCATCAGCCAACTGTACAACCATCTGGAGTCCCTGCGTTGTGCTGTTTTTTCTTTTTCTTCTTCTTTGAGGCGCTGTCTTCCTGCTCCCATGACTGGATATGGAGACATGTGGAATAATAACACTCGTGGCTTTGGGATGGATGTTTACTGACAGAGCACATTAATGGAACATGTTTTCATTAATCTGAACTGCAGCCTGAGCATATTTTACTGCCTTAAGCTGTGAATAGTATGAACTGCATTATCTTGCTGGTTCTGTGCTGCTGTTATAGAGAAGATGGTGATGATCCTGTCAACATGGCCAGAAACTAATGTGCCCATAAGGAAGCACCTTCAAATTAGGATGTGAATGAACATATTTTCAGCACAATGAGAAGCAGTGACTTAAAGTGGCTGACTATGCAGGATTTTCCCGTGGCTATGCTACATTTTTATCTTAATTAAACAGCTTCAGAGTAATTGTGATGGTTACATACATGACTTGTGACTTGTTACAGGGAGAATGGAGGCTCTCTGTCTTCCACCTGGCGTCTCTTGACTGTCTCTGCACACCATGACACAAACGCGCACCATAACCCTTAATCTTTTGTTTATGACAGTTAAGACTACACAAATATACACGTCGTAACATGATATGTTATATAATGTTATCCAGCGCTCCATGGATTGTTTTTTCGCCAGCATCGACAAAATCCAAATTCACATGGCCCAGAGGAGGGTTAGCAAAACAGAGGAAAAAAGACCAGACTTGCATAGTTCCTCTTTTTTTGTCTGCCTCTTGTCATGGCTACAATGAGCTCATTTACTTTCCTAAAAGAAGTAAAAGAAAAGAAACTGTTCACTGCTAGATTACAGCAGGAAATTCATAGGTCCCGCTACCTCTGAATGTGGGTACATATTTTAAAGCACTTTTGGTATCAAAATATAACATAAATGCTGTTTATTTACCATTTGAAAAAGACACAAAGAAGTGAAATGAGAATGTGGAGAGTGGTGTTGCTGATTTTTGCAGGTGCAGGTCTAGTGATTGCTAAGCTATTGAAGAGCTTTTTTTTGTTTTGCCTTTCTTTCACTATTTCTATCAGTCTTATAAAGCTTGACACTTCCAGATGTAGCAAGCAACTGCTCTCAGTGAAATAATCTCAATAAACACATTTTCCTAGTACACTACCTGTCCACTTCCTGTCTGCAGATGGACAGAGGACGCAGCTGGACGGTGATCACAGAGGGGCTTCTTGGAGCTGGTGGAGCTCAGAGGCTCAAGGCAATACAAGCCAACTCTGGTGTCCCTGCAGTGATGTTTACATACAGCTAATTTGCAGAATCACAAATGTTTTTATTTTCCGTTAATTGTGAGATGTTGCTTAGTTACAGATCGCAAATATGTTGCCAAATTGAATTGATTTAGTTTGATTCATTTGTTTTTAGTGAGTTTGTTTTCTACCAAAACATTTGATCTTGCAGCGGAATAATAATAATTCACACTCAATGAGTGCAGCATTATTCAACTGTTTTATGGTTATAATTAGACTCGTTATACATTTGCCCACAGTGTTTGACTGGCAGCAAAATTATCAGGATCACAAAATACAAACACTACTGACCAAGTATGCAAAAAAAAATACAAAAACTTTTCAGCAATAACATGTTATTACAGCAGAAAGTGGAGGGTACCTGTGAATCATACAGTATGATTACAGTTTATGTAAGCTTGAATTATAAATTAGTATAAATAATATGTCAATAAAGTAGCAGAGCATTAGGTAACGGGCAGGGTCCTCTCTCTTTGAGAGCAAGTAAACAAAGGAAGCAAGTGTGACTGCTGTCTTAGCAACTATACACTTTTTCCAACCACTCATCAAGAGCGGGTAATTACTGCATTTTTATTTTCGATTGCCATCATCAAAGGCAGGCTCATGGAAATGAGAGATATGGCTGGTAGTAGTAGCAACGCAGCAGCAACAATTGGACACACGCTGTGAGACACAACAGTTGAGGTACTGTCATGCACAGGTGAGATGATGCAAGAGGTGTGTCAACTTATTGCTGCTCGTTGTGTCATCGCCGGTCAAGCTGACTGTTTACGACACAGGCTGAAACGACCCTCAGGCTACTGGGAAATGGCCCAGTCATTGACTGGGCCATGGTCCTGGTGGGAAAGAGGATGTTAAAGTCAGATAATGTGAATGCTTGATCTTTATTTCTGTAACCGTAGGAAATGGACATACATATTAATTTTTTGTAACAGATTGCATAACATTTAGATAGAAATCATATTTTAGTGCCTCAGTCCAGTGATGGCATACGTTATAATGTGCAAAGGAAGAGATAAAGGGAAATAGAAGTTAATATTCCTTGTAAAAAGACACAGAGAGACAGAGTCTTAAAAAGTCAAGTGCAGGCTCCTAATTCTGGACTGCCTCATTCAAGGAGCCCTCTAGTTGTCGTAATGAAATCTTAATAATAAAATCTTTTTTTTTTTCCCCTGTGGAAAACACATGACTTGTAATGCAGCAGTGTAGAGAAGCACCTGTGTGAGATGGAATTCATTGACCTTGGGGTCAAAAGCAAACTGTCTCCTGAACTCCAGGTAGATTAATGCAGTAAAATCATAAATTTCCTCCAGCTAATTTTATGGAAATCCATGTCCTCCAGGTTAAATGCTATGACAGGCCGCCAATATTTCTCCCCTGTGACACAGGACAGCTCTCCGTTGAGTTCATGTCACGTCAAGGTGAGCAGCAAGGCAGAGGCAGAAAGTGAGCATGACGACTTTGCATTGGAGTATGTGTGTCTGTGTGTGTGTGGTGGTGGTGGGGGTT
>OMNW01034774.1:0-13967 GCA_900303245.1 Selene dorsalis | reverse complement strand
AGCTGCTTCATAAAAGAGTCCACAGATTTAGAGCATCTTAGAGGAAGGGGCAAGCAATTCCAAAGTTTGGGTGCCACTGCCTGGAAAGACCAGCCCCTGGTCCTAAAGTTGGTGTGGGGAACCACCAACAGTCTCTGACCTGACGACCTCATAGTACGGGCAGGTACGTGAAGTTTAATCAGGTCAGAAATGTAAGGGGATGCTTGACCATGTAAGGCTCTAAAAATAAGGACCAGAATTTTAAAACTGATTCTAAAATGGACTGGTAACCAATGCAGGGAAGCCAAAACTGGGTTGATGTGTGCTCTTTTGTGAGTGTGAGGTAAAAGCTGTGCAGCTGCATTCTGTACAGTCTGAAGACGGTCAAACTGTTTCTTGTTTAGGCAGGTAAAAACGCTATTACAGTATTTTAAAAAAAGAAGAAATAAAAGCATGAATGACCATCTCAAGTTCAGCCCTTGAAACAACATCACTTAATTTTGCAATGTTCCTAAGGTGGAAAAAGCAGTTTCTAACTAATTGTCTGGACTGCTGCTCTAGCAACACTGCAGAATCAAGACACCCACGTTACTGAGGCTTGACTGATGAGCCTAAAACACCACCATTATACTGCCTGATCTAAGGGATTGATCAATGTTTCTGTTTTATCAGAATTAAGCTTCAGGTAGTTGTCATTTAACCATTTTTAGATATTGGCCAAGCAGTCAATTTAGGAAGACAGTTTATGGAGCTCAGTAGGTTTAAACTTACAATACAGCTGAATGTCATCAGCATAAAAATGGTGTGACACATTGTTATAAGACCTGATTGTTGTTATAGTGGGAGTATGTAAGGAGGAATAAAATAGGCCCCAAGACTGAGCACTGGGGTACCCCACATGATAGTTCAGTAGTATCAGACATAATCTGGTTCACACAAACACTAAAGGTTCTGTCTGACAGACATGATGAGAAGCTCTGTAAAACTGAAACAGACATCCCAACCAGATCATCAAGTTTTTTGATCAGAGTATTATGATCAGTAGTATCAAAGGCAGATGACAGGTCTAATAAAACCAGGACAGTGCATTCACCTGAGTCGGCTGACAACAAAATGTCACTTGAAACTTTAGGTAGTGCAGTTTCAGTAGAATTCCTTTTACAGAATCCTGTCTGGAATTTATCAAAGATCTTAAGGTCTTTTAGATAAACAGTAAGATGTTCTGCTACCACTTCTTCTAAGATTTTTGATATAAAGGGAAGTTTGGAAATTGGCCTATAATTTTCAGGTTGTGATGGGTCCAAAATGGGCTTTTTCAGTATTGGTTTGACAACAGCATGTTTAAAAAAGCAGGGAACCACCCCAGTTAAAAGTGATATATTAAACACATCAACAATACAAGGGCCAATAGATTTAAATGTTTTTTTGAACAGCACTGTAGGGAGGATCTGTAGGACAGGAGGAGAGTTTCATTTTATCAAGCAAGGTAGAGACATCATGTAATGTCACAGGTTTAAAACTAAGAGCACTGGCTGTTTGCTCAAAGGTTTTCTTATGCTGCTACATGTATCAGAACAATGAGCGGGAATTTCTGTTTTCTGGAAGTGGTTAACCATGTATTTCCTGCAGTGCTAAACCCATGATGCCCTCTGGCCCCTATAGCTAATGGCAAAAGTCAAGAGAGCAGATCATGGGACCATGAGGCTATAAAACACTGGCCTGAGCATGCATATGTGTTACCCCATGTGATCAGTGAGTCAGCATTTCATGAATAAAACAAAATGAGCCATATTCTTAATCTGCTGAACTTGCAGTGTTTTCTATAATTAGTCTCTGAGTTTTATGTTCATAGAATGTATACAGCCTATGAAGGACCATGCCAATTTCAGACCAGGGTGAGAAGAGAAATGTGAAAACAAGCAGGATTTTGACACACTGGCAGCTCTGCATCTCTGAATTTGGCTGACGTACCGCTGTTTTCAGAGGTGTGATTGGTTCACTTCACAGCCATCTGCTGCCAAATCCTCTTAAACAAGCAATCCATGCATTGTTAACTGCTTTAATATTCATGATGTTACACTGATTTAATGAGTTGTTGTAATAACCGGATTGGGAGCATTGCTCAGCTCGAACTGAAAGTTATATACTGCAGGTGATGTGTGTATGGTAAAAGCAGATGTGATCTCTGCCAGCCCCAGGTAACAGAGATGGGAAAAGCTGAATTTTACAGGGGGAGTCGTGCTGCAGACATCTGCAGTGCACATTTTGATTTATAGCTTAAGTGTTGGCTTTCACTTTGCAGCAGCACCACCTTAAAATCAGACACATGTATTGTACTTGTATTTTCCACATTAGCTGTATTCAGATTCCTTCCTTGATATAAGCAATAGTAAAATATGTTCACCGTGTCTCACATTGTGGGCCTCAAGAGCAGCAATCACAGCGAGCGGCTCTAAAGTAGAGACATCTTTCCTGAGTGTTACTGACAAGGAGACGATAACTGAGCTTCACAATCAAAAACCTCCAACTGCATTATAGACTTGAAAGCAAAATTACAAGCAGACCAATCACAATGTGTAGCTGCTAGAGGCCCATACTCTCCAGTAGCATATTGAACCGATATTATATGGGGACACTGGGAAATACTGAGAATTTTAAAGTGGTTATTTCCCATTAAGCAGGAGCAAACTCTCTGGGATCAGTGTGAGCTGTAAGTCTGTTAGCCTCTAGAAAGCCAAACTTGTTTCACATGATTTTGTGAAAGTTACATTTTGATATATTTCTTGATGTTGCGCCTCACTAGTCACTGCCAACCTCATTTGGCTAATTGATGCTGATACTGAGCAATCAGTCAGCACACCTGGCATGTATCAGCTGTTCCTCCTAACTCCTCTACCAGCTGATGGTGGTTTTAAAGCAAAAACCAGGGCATTGCTTGAAGTAACCCTACATGTTACAGAATCCACTTCAGGTTCATTTTGAAAGAGCCACGTTGCGGATGCTCAGAAAGCTGGCTGCCGACAGAGGACCACTCTGTTCAGCTGTGGCCTCAAATTCTCAGCCAACTAGCTTGTTAACTGTCCCGTCATCAGTGGACCTTTGATGGCTGCTAGGCTCAAAAAGAAATTTTCCCAGTGAGCTCTCCATCTTTCACAGCAGCACACACACACACACACACATACACACAGTTATTCTGACTACAGAGTCTCTCTATCTCCTCCCTCAGAGCATGACGAGTGTGCCAGCGGCCAAAATTTGTGTGATGAGAACGCCATCTGCACCAACACCATCAGAGGACACCTGTGTACCTGCAAGCCCGGCTACGTGGGCAATGGCACCATCTGCAGAGGTAAGTTCCTGCCCTGGAACAGCCCACCAGGCACCAAAAGAAAAGTCACACAGATACACACTCAAACCTTCCCCCTCAAACATCCTCTGACGGTGCCTGGCTCTCTGCTCCATAACATCATGGATCACTCCTCTTTCACATCACCTAACCAGCAGCAGCAGCTGCCACAGACGTGATGAAAATTAATGCTGGGCCAGTTTTAGTTTCTTCTCTCCACATGTGCCTCCTTCCTCCTCACTGCTCACCCTGCTCCCTGCTGACCTATTGCCCTTCCCAGGTGCTGCACCCAGTTGGCCCTGCACCACACAGATGGATGGAGGAAGTAGGAAATTAGGAAATCGGGCATATTTTTTGACCAGTGTGTGTGTTGCACAAACAGCACCAACAGCTGTGGATAAATATATAAACAACAACAACAACAAAAAAAGAAGTCAAATCTGTTTATGTAAGCCTTCATTTATCCCGCTGCATGCGTCTTTGGAGTGGGCTTAGCACACTCCAGCCTAATAGCTAAAGCACTTGTGGGTCATATGTTGTCATCTTCAGAAAATGAAAACAGGGACGTCCACTGATTAAATCAAAGTCAAATGTGCCTCAGTAAAAGAAATTTAATAAATACTTGAACTGAGTCTTGAACACAGCACAGCGGGCATTCATTTGGCAAAAGCTTTTTGTCATCTAGGTTACATAACCTCTGTTTAAACAGTATTTCTATTACTTTATTAACACCTTGTGTTACACAACTTACAGCTATTGTAGGATTTTAAATGCTCTTCAGTCAGTAGTTTTAAATTATTAAATGTTAAATGTCCACTCTTACTTGCTTACAGGGAATCTTTGTACTTTATGCAGCACACACTGTGTCGTGTTCAGTATTAGAATTATCTAATTAGTCTTATTCACCTGATCCTGATGAGTGTACAGCTCATATTACTTGAGTTTTACCATGTGATGACCATTAGTGCAACTGTAGCATCATACAGTTTTTGAAGGGCTTTGTGTGGGGTAGGTCTGGCTTTTTATACAGTATATATATCACATCCAGAATGAGGCCTGCTATGATATTGAAGTCAGTTTCAGAAAATATTATGTTCACCATGGTGCTGCAAGATGATAATTGATCAAAGCTATTTAAATTGATCATGATTTAGTCATGATCATAATAATCTGAGTAATGCCATTAAAATGGATCTTTATGGCTTTTTAATCCAATGACTCCAATGATCTGTGCACATACAGAGTGTCAATTACAGTATTTTTTTACACAGCAGTGGAGCTCACCCTAGGCACAAAGGCCTCTGAACAAAACCAAGTGATGAAAAATGAACAGAGCTTTGTGTAAGCCTTTATTTGTGAATTTCAGATTTGTTTTTTGTCTAAACAAAGTCAGGCTTCAAAGGTCAAGTGAGCTTTGAAAATGATTTAAAAACCCTGCTATGATTGCAACCTTGGTAGTAGCCGGTCAGAATCAGTGCAGTTGTGTTGCCAATAAACACTAGCTTTTGGCCAGAAACAGCCATTTTCATTGGCCTGCAAATTCAGAAATTGCATCTTTAATAAACTCTGCAAGCGCAACAGCAGTCAATGCTCCTCAAGAGTGACTTATTGCTGTTTTATGAAACCAAAATGATTTTCCCATTCAAGAGGGGAAGGCTGCACTGTGTTTAACAACTCCTTTATTGAACTGAACAATGAAAAAATATAAATATTTATGGTAGTTTTCTAGTTACATGAAAAGCAAATTGGGAGCTTCATGGCATTTGTTTTCTGAGACCCCAATGTTGGTGTTAATGTGAGTGAGTATTTGTGGAAGACTGTGTAGCCGTTTACATGCCCTCTGACATCCTTCTGTGAGTGCATGTGTATGTGTGTACTCACCCATATAGTTTATGAACTATATTTAACTATATATTTGCACTGGAGGCAGCCACAGTGGGACAGTCGCTGCAGGTTCAAGGAAGATGAGGCAGGACAGTCGGTAACAGGACTTTGAGGTCACTCATTAGAGGGCTGCCAGGGTGAAAGTCTCCTGAGATACAATATATCTTGGCAGCGTATGAGAGATAACATGGTTGTAAAGGTTAGGTTCAGACAGCCGGTTACATTTGGGTCCAGTTCCAAGCTGATAAAATGCCTTCAAGTGTCTTATTGATTTGTTTTTATTTGCAAAGGAAACATCCGGGTTTCCATGAAGAGCAGATGTGCAATATAGGAGGAAGATTTTATTAGTATTCTTTTACATTTTTCATCCAAGAGATAATAAATTAGGAAAGAAGCACAACAAGCAATCTCAGCCACAACTCAAAAGGTAGAGGTGTGATATGCAGCTCTACTGATGTCTAGTGCCTAATTTGTAAATAAGGAGATCCCATGGGCTCGCAAGAAGCCCTTTCATGCAGTCTTCATGACTGTGTGCTTATTCTTGGCTGCTGTCCAGGAGATGAGAGTATCATTAAGCTTAATTAGGCTTTGATTCTCCAAACTACTTAAACATGATCTCAATAAACCTGCAGCAAAATATGTTGCATCATGGGAGATCAGTCACTGAGAATGAGCCAACAGGACGGGATGAGTCTTAGACAGCATCGATGCTGAAATTTGAAGCCTGCTAAACATAATCTTTGTTTTTTGTTTTGTTTTCTGGCTAAAAAATGTAAATATTAAAAACCAAGATCAAGTCCACTGATCACTTGGATGATATTTGTGTTATTTAACAGAGGTCAAATTAAAACATGGTCAATTTCCACCCTCCTGACATGTTCCACCCTGATTTCTCACTCATTAACACATGTTCTGTGCCTCGTCTGCTGATCATCACCGTGACAACTAATAATGTTGTAATTAGGAGGCCAGTCAGTCGGGATGTCAGTCATACCAAAGACAAGCAGGGAAAGTGTTGCGTGTGCTGCTGCAGGTGCCTGTGTATGTGAGAGTGTGCACAAAGAGAAAAGGTACATTTAAGGACAGCTAAATGAGGACAGCGAGACATAAGGTAAATGTAAAGACAGCAACAGAGGAAAACAACAAGAGGGGGAGGAAGCAGTACTCGCTCTGCCCTGCTACTGTGACACTGTGGGATGGGTTGCAGGTGGAAGGCAGGTCTAGGGAGAGATCAATGCAATTTGCAAAGTGCCACCACACTATTTCTGCCATTGGATTGCCTCCAGGCTCATGCTACACACACACACAGTCAAAGAGAGAAAGAGAGAGGCAATATAAAGCCTGACTGCATTTTGCTACTTCCAATTGTTTTTATTCCTGTAGATATCATGCACACTGATGCCAGTCCACTGAACAACTTGCTCCAGTGTATAAAATCAAATGTATTTGTGGATGCACCAAACTAAAAATAATGACTAAACCAAAGTCACTGTGATTGATTGTCATAATAAGTCATTTGTGAAATTGGCCTTTTATTGCTTACACGATAACACTACAGTCACAGATCTGTTCCTGTAACACCCAGCTCTCTGAAGAATACTTTAAATCCAGTGCACCTCATCCACAATGCTATAGTTGCTCTGTGGTGTTTTTACTTAACAACGCTGTCCTAATATTCCTTCACTAAGCTTTTTGAATTTGTGTTGGGTATGAAATGTAGTACATAGATAAAGTTTCCCTGCCTCGCCTGGCCTTGCCCAGAAGTCGCGGCCAATTTGCAAATGATGGAACAGAACAGCCAGAGCAGTGGATGTTTAAAAATATGAATTATGGAATATAAATAAATGGAAATTACTAAATGTGGCGCATAAATCCACTTATGATAATGCTGGAAAATACTGTGGATACATCTTAAAAGGTAAATGGATACCAGAAACAAAATCCATGAGCGCCTACACATTATGTGACACCTAGGGTTGTAATGGTATTTGTACTCCTCCCACGTCACGGTTCGGTGCACACAGTCATATGACGAATATGTCTGAGTGAGTATAAAAATAAAAAAATAAGTCGTGTCCTCGCTCCAATCCAAGTGGCGGTAATGAGCCTAAAAGCTGCCAGCAACCTCATTACAGACGAAGAAGAAAAGTGATGAGAAGTGTGGAGTTAAACACAACAGTGACGGCACGCAATGGTCGACTGGACAAAGACTGTTGGGGATGTTTGACGGAGATGTGGTGTATCGCTGGAAACACATCATACCTGATCCTCTATTGGCGACTGAGAGGATCGACAATGTTTTGTTTTGTTTTTTTTTTGTTTTTTTTTATTTTAAAACATACACATGCTGCTACAGCTATGTCGCGCCGCTCAGATGGTGGTTAGATCTTCACATCTTCAACTCTTTTTACACAAAGTGCAGCCAAACACCAGGCTACAGAGAGAGGAACAGCAGAGGCTCCTCTGACCGCTAGGCTCAGCTGCAGAGTGAGAATGAGAGCTCACTGTCCTTTTTGTTTTTTTTGGCGACTGTCAGGCACGCAAAGGCGCTTGGTGAAAAAAGCTACTCTTATACATGTGTGACTTTTTGATCCCAAAGTTATTGACCCAGATCTTTGCAGGCAGGAGAAGTCCCCCCAACATACAGTGATATTAGACAGTGATATCGCTACTGTAAGATTAAAGGTCCCAGATTTTACTTGGCCAATGGACAAAATGGTAAATGGTATGGTATGGACAGGCATTTCCCAGGACAGGTCAGCCTGCACAGACCTCTCATGACAGTGTCAGTCCCTCTCACTAATATTTCTCTTAGGCAGCTGTGGAAATTGTACATTTTTTTTAATAATGTCATTAAAACTTACTACTTCTTACCTTCCCTATTCTGGCCAATTAGTATTATGTGAGCAGGTAGTCAGAGGAATCGGCCTCTCTTTTCCCCTCCCCCTGAGATCTCATTACTGTGTGATGGCAACAGTGTTGGCCATTCGACCTGTGCCTCCCATCTCATTCCCCTCATACATCACGGCAGCCCTCTCAGGAATAAGAGAATTAGTCAGAGTGTGACTGCAGCTCCTCAGCCTTTCCCTGTTAATGGTAATAAGGCAAAAAAAACAAACAAACTGTTTAGCCAGCGATGAGCAATGAGTCCACAGCAGATGGGCCAAAATGTGGTGTCTGAGCCAAATGTGCGTGATGAGCTCGACATGTTAAAAAGCAGGTGATCAGTGCCTTTGAGTGAAAGTGGCATCTTTCCTGAGAAAGTAATCATTTTCAGATTCCATCACTGCACTTATCTTGGATTTATTTGCAAAGAAATAACTTGACCTTGAGTATTTATAATGAAGTGGGGAATGAGAAGGACAACGATAGATATGGCTTTGTATTCTCTGTGACTCCAGAACTTCAAAAAAAATTGTTGGACCTTAAAGGAAACAGCCTCAGATCCTTTTCCTTTGTTAGATCTCATTAACTGATGCATCATAAATTACGTGTTATTTTGTGCAGCTCACCTGAAGACCCTTTTTTTGAATTTGTGAATATCTACACATCTATCTGAATGATTTCAACAACCCTTACATGAACAAGGACTTTATGTGTGTAGCTGCAATTTAGATGGAGTGGGGGATGATTTTCTTACTCACTGTTACTAAAAAGGCATTTTTTTCCAACATTACCTTTATTGGTTTTTCAAAATGCTTCCAATGATATACAGAAATGAGAGTGCTCTCACATTGAAGAAAACCTCAAAGGCAGTTAGATTATTGTCCAGTATTCAAATCGTCCTTCTTTGCAAGTCAGGTATTTACAAGATAGCAGAGAGCAACACTTAGGTGAAAGTACAAAGTATGTGACCTGACTAAATCAAAAAATAAAAGAAAAGAGAAAGAAAGAAACAAAGAAAAGAAAAAGAACAACAACAACAACAGTCTAAGCAACAAAAGCTTCTCTATTTTATCAAGGGTTAGCCCATATTATTTCACTGTTGTGCATGGTTAAAAGATACAAATTCAGATGTACAATTCCCACAGAATAAAGAGATCAAGTATAAAAGAAAGGAAATTAGTTTAGGACACTGCAGAGGACCACCAAAAATTATGCCTCGTCCGCCTCACTCCCCTCAATATTTAAATCCACGCTCTTCATATATTCCATAAAAGGATCCCAAATGTTTTGAAATAGTGATAATTTCCCCTTTATAATGTAAGTAATCTTCTCCATAGGTAAAGTTGTGGATATTTCTTTAACCCAGTTAGTGAATTTTGGTTTACTAGTACTTCTCCATGATAGTGCTATGACTCTTTTTCACAGAAAGGCAGTGATTATTTTCCTAGATATATGATGTCTATCAGGATATAGACCTAAAATAAACAGTTTAGGATCAAGAACTAATTTTATACCTAATATAGTCTCTAAAGCTTGTTTAACCTCCCACCAAAACTGTTGAACTTTATTGCATTCCCAAACACAGTGAAAGAATGTCCCCTTCTCCTCTCCACACCTGAACCACACAAGTCTGGAATGGTACCATTATATTTATTAAGCTTTTCTGGTGTCACACATGTCCTCATTAGCCAGTTATATTGCAAAACTTTTGTTTGATCAGGGTATTTTTATTTAGTTTTACAAGCTATAGTTTACAACTTAACATAGGTCAAACGGACCACACAGGTAAAGAAACCCCCCTGTTAGAAAGCCCACACTGTTAATATATCGTTAACTTGTTTATTGAATTAAGTTCCATCCAGTAATAACTTGTTTCTCTGTAAGTTGTCATATGTCCCACGCTCTTGAATGCACCATAGCCGTTCCGACGCTTAGAATGCACCACACCTGTTGGTAAATGCCGTACTGCGAATGTTATTTTCCTCCCGATACAGAGGCAGATAGATTGGAATTTCTTTGCCCTTCTTCTGACGTTTATATGTACCTTCCCGGTTTATAGCTGTGTGTAAATGCCCGAAGGTGAGTTTGAGGATGTTGTACTAAGTTGATGCTAACATTGTGTTAACTCGTGATGTTTAGCCGTGGATACGCTAATGCTATCTTACGGCGATGTGTTGTTAAAGCTAATAAGCTAAGTCATACTATCCGTAGCCCGGTGTGAGGTGATTTGTTTACATTGTATGATCTATATGATATAGCTGAGTACCGATTACAGTCCTTAGTAAACTGAGTTATCTCATTATGTTGTGTATGGTGTTTGCTGTACTGATGGTTACTCTGTATTGTTAGGAGACGGCGCAAGCCTTTTTGCAAATATCTTAGAAAAGGTCTCAAAGATTGACTGCCAGAAAGTGTAGAGCTTTGGACATGACCAGAACATGTGAAAAAGAGTTGCTGGATCTCGCCCGCATCTATCACAAGTGGGGTCTATATCAGCTTTGATCTTAGAGAGCCGTACTTTCGACCAGTGCAGACGGTGTACAATTTTAAACTGAATGACAGCATGCCTAAGACAAATAGAAGATGAAAAAATTCCCTGTATTATTTTGTGCCAGGTGTCATCTGTGATTTGCTCATTTAAATCCGTCTCCCATTTATTTTTGAGGAGGTCCAGAGGCATCAAGTTATGAGAATACAGTATTTCATATATTGTGCTAATAGTTCGTTTTCTGACTAGTCTACAATCAAAAATTAAGTCCAACAGACCAGTTGGAGGACATAAGGGAGAACATTTAAAGTTTGAGAATACAAAATTCCGAAGCTGCAGGTATCGATAAAAATGTGATTTGGAAATGTGATATTTTTGTACCAACTGTTCAAAGGAGGCAAAGCTGTCATCAATATACTGATCAGACAATGATACCAAACCTCTTCTGGACCAAATATTAAAGACCTCATCTATTAATGATGGGACATATGATTCATTGCAATTGGTGCAACCTGAGACAGATCTGTAATTGCAAAGGATCTTCTAAATTGGTTCCATATCTTGATCGAGTGCAAAACAACTGGGTTAGAGGTAAAGTTAGAAATGGGCTTTGTAAATGGCAATTTAGAACACAGTAGGGCTTTTAAAGAAGTGAAATTTACAGAAGCCCCTTCCAGATTTAGCCATTCAGTGTCAGTGTTATCATTATCGCTCCCCAGCCAATATAACAATACTCGAATGTTAACCGCCCAATAGTAATACAAGAAATTAGGGAGCGCCATCCCACCCATTGAGCGAGGTCTCTGAAGTACACTTCTTTTTATCCGGGGCAGTTTTTTGTTCCAAATGAAACTTGATATCTGATTATGTAATTTGGTAAAGAAAGACTTAGTTAAAAAGACAGGAAGGCACTGAAATACATACAAAAACTTGGGCAGTATATTCATTTTTACTGTATTAATTCTTCCACCCAGAGAAAAAGGTAGGGGATCCCATCGTTCGATATCCTGATTTAGATTTGATAACAGGGGTTGGTAGTTAGCAGTATAAAGATCTTTATGTTTATCTGTAATCCATATGCCAAGGTACTTGAATTTTTTGGGGCTAATTTTGAAGGGAAGTGAATTCAAAAGTGTCTCATCATTACTAGTGCCAACAGGCGTCAGCTCACTTTTTTGAACATTAACCCTGTAACCGGATAATTTGCCAAATTCTGTTAGCAAGACCATTAGCTTTGGAAGACACAAGAGGGGTTGTGATATATATAGTAGCATGTCATCCGCATAAAGCGAGACTTTATGTTCCTCCCCTGCTCGTTGAATTCCTCTGATATCAGTATTTTGCTTCAGAGCGAGAGCTAGTGGCTCCATTGCAATCGCAAAAAGAAGTGGTGACATGGGGCATTCTTGCCTTGTACCACGTTTAAGCTCGAAGAAAAGGGACAAATTATTATTAGTACGAACAGCAGCCACTGGAGAAGCATATAAAAGTCTGATCCATGATATGAATTTATTGCCAAATCCAAACCTCTCCGATGTGCTGAAAAGATAGCCCCACTCCACCCGGTCGAACGCCTTTTCAGCATCAAGTGAGAGGATGACCTCCGGCACACCAGGTGGAGAGGGGCTGTAAAGGATGTTAAAGAGGCGTCTGATGTTGAAAAAAGAATAACGATTCTTAATAAAGCCTGTTTAGTCAGATGATATAATGGAAGGGAGAACACCTTCTAGTCTGCGTGACAGAACCTTGGCAAGGATTTTGGCATCTGTATTAAGGAGAGAAATTTGGCGAAACAAACTGAACTCTAGAGGGTTTTTTCCTTTTTTGAGAATTACAGAGATTACTGCTTGGTGCATGGTCGGAGGTAAGGTCCTCAGTGAAAATGATTCTTCAAAAACTGACATTAGTAAAGGGGCAAGTTGGTCTGAGAATTTTTTGAAGAAATCTGTTGGATATCCGTCCGGCCCTGGGGACTTGCCGCTTTGCATAGATCTAATTGCAGATATTATTTCCAGGGCCGAGAAGTCTTCTTCCAATGAATCAGCTATGTTCGGGTCTACAGATGGAACATTTAGGGATTTTATAAAATCCTCTAACACAGAGGGTGTAGGCGGAGGTTCTGCTGTGTATAGTGACTGATAGAAATTTTGAAAACAGGAGTTAATTTTGAGGTTATCTGTACACTTTGAACCTTGTTCATCATTGATTGCAGGTATAGTCTGGTTGGCAGTTCTTTGTCGTAGCTGATGTGCGAGAATTCGTCCAATTTTTTCCCCGTGCTCATAGCATCCATGTCTAGATTTTAAGAGGAGATATTCAGCCTGACGTGTTGATAGAATGTCAAATTCGGTCTGCAACAACAGACGTTTTTTTGCTACGTCAGCAGACGGTTGATGACTATATAACATATCCAATTCCAATATTTGGTCTGTTAACTCTTTAAGGCGCACTGTGTTTGTTTTCTTCTTATTTGCGCAATAAGAAATTATTTGGCCTCGTAAACAAGCTTTAAGAGTTTCCCATATAGTTGAGTATGACATTCCTGGCGTTTGATTAGTATCCAGAAAAAATTTAATTTCAGATGAAATGAAGTTGGTAAAAGACTCTTCTGATAAGAGAAGAGGATTGAGACTCCAAGGGCGGTAGCTATTTTGCGTGTTAGGAATACTGATTTTCATAGTTAGCGGGCCATGATCTGAAATGACTATGGCTTCATAATCACACTTGGTTACAGAAGATAGAAGTCTTTTATCCAGGAAAAAAATATCTATACGCGAATAGCTGTCATGCACTGGGGAAAAAAAGGAGTACGCTCTAGCAGTGGGATTATGAAACCGCCATACATCCACAATACCATATGTTTTAAGAAAAAGCTGGATTGTGTGTGCTGATTTGGACAAGGACGTTTTTGTGGAAGAACTGCGATCTAAAGCAGGGGAAAGTACACAATTTATATCGCCACCAAGGATAAGATGGTGTGATGTCACGTTTGGTAGACGAGAAAAGAAATTTGAAAAGAATTCTGGATTGTCCCAATTTGGTGCATAAATATTGGCCAGGATGACCGGAAATGAAAAAAGTTGGCCTGTCACAATAATAAAGCGCCCTGCAGAATCAGCATCAACATTAGTCATTGTAAATGGTATATTTTTATCAATGAGGATGGCTGCCCCTCTAGTCTTTGCTTGGAAGTTAGAATGATAAACTTGTCCTGACCATCGCCTTTTTATTCGGAACAGGTCTGTTGTGCGCAAGTGCATCTTCTAAGAAATGCAATATCGGTTTTAAGTTGTTTTAAATGTATAAATACCTTTTTTCGCTTAATTGGATGGTTAAGTGACTTCACGTTCCAACTCACAAAATTTCACTGATGAGAGTGCATCC
>OMNW01034773.1:33600-65194 GCA_900303245.1 Selene dorsalis | reverse complement strand
GACTGAGCGCTGAAGCCGACTGCCCACTCTGTCACTCACTCAGCTGCTGATCGTGACCGCACAGGCCAGAGGTGTTTGACTCTGTGGTCACTGGCTCCTTTGTTGTTGTGTTGTGTCTCTTTTTAGTCACTTTCTGTCTCATTGTGGTTGCTTTACCTTATTTCAGTCACTTTTGTCAAGTTGTTTAACATGACTTTGAGTTCTGTGGGGGGGTTTTTTGTCAGTTTTTGTCTCTTTATGGTTGTTTTGCCTCAGATTAGTAGTGTTTTGTCTCTTCGTGGTTGTTTTGTGTTTTAATGTGGTTCATTTTTGTTGTTTTGCTTTTCTTTTGCTGTTCTGTTTGGTTGTTTTCTCTCATTTTAGTGACATTTTGTCTCTTTGTCATCACATTTTGTCTCCTTGTGGTTGTCTTGTGTAATGCTAGGGTTGACGTTGAGAAATATTGATCATTATTATTAACATCATTTAGATGGTGGTTATGGCCCAATAGTAGAATCTACACAATGTGAAAATAAAAAACCAAAACCACAAAAGGAACCAAAAAAATCCATTCTCTCTGCCTACAAAGAAATTGACTAATCACAGCCATCCGGCCCGTATGGCTGTGATTGGAGTTTCTCCTTGCTCAGATTTGCACTCAGTCTCGTACCCTCCATCCAAACCCCTCGCTCAATTTTGACACTCCGCTGCTCCTCGTCCTGCTTCGTCAACCAACCCCCTTCCACGTTTGAAACAACAAGCGGTTTGTAAGGCCCTGAGCAATTCAGCTACACGAGTTTCAGGCTTGCCCCACCGGCAAAGGCAGAAAGAAAGCACAAGTCTGCCACTGAAAAGGCAGAGATTTCCGGGCTCAAAGCCGAGTAAACATAGGGTCATCGTTTGACCGATGGAGAAAGCTCCGCCAAGATATGGGCCTGAAAAGCGACGCTGTTACAGCTGAGTTTTTGTTGAACAGGTAGTCTTTCGTTTTTATTGTGGAAGTTGTGACATAGATAACTTTTATTATGCCAGTGCTGGCTTATGACTGTGAAAGCTGCCGTCAGTTTTTTCTATGTCAGAAGACGGCATCGAAACAATTTTTGTCTCTGTTACTCTGCATTCAAAGCTAGCGCCGTGTTTGGTTTCTGCCGACCGGCCTGTTGCTCTGTGGAAGGGGTTGTGTCGTTAGGAGGCTCCGAGGGGAGGGTGATACGAGCTCGGAGGGGTGCGTGTGTGTGTGTGTGGGGGGGTGCTTTTTTCAAATCTTTCTCATGGTCTTTCTCATCGTCTTTCTCAACGTTGACCATAGCTTTAAGTGACTTTTATCATTGTTTTATGTTGTTGGTGTCAGTCTTTTTCTCTTTGCTTTGTGCCCAGTTGTCCGGTTCAGTGATGGCTTCACTGACAACCACTATAAAATAAAATAAAACATAAGCACCTAATATATAATCATTAACTTCAGCTGATCTCTCACCGACTAGTTATCAGTTTTATGTAAAACATCAGCTTGTGACTTTGAGAATAAATAGTTATGGTCTTTAATAACTCAGGTCATCATCCAACAGTCAAATAGAGAACAGCTGGTTTATGGACACATGTTGCAGATGAGTCACATCTCCAAAACCTCTTCCTTCTTCTTCACGTGTTTATTGTTAGACGTTGTTTTTAAAGCATGATCGCTGAGTCTGTTGCTCATAGAAATAAAAACAGGAACTTGAACCTGCATCAGATGTAGAAACACAACGAGCTCTCTCAGACATGGCGGTGACACTGACCTCTTTCTCACAGGTGTCTGCAGAGTCAGCAGGTTTCAGATCAAATGACTCTAAGTGAGGTCATCAGGTGTCAGTCGGCAGAGCTGGACTCACTTCACTCGCCGCCATTCTTACAAGTTAAAGGGTAGAACAACCTCAAGCTTTAACAGTGTTTAAAAGAAGAAGCTGTAGTCACTTTTCTATCACACAACTCAGGTCTATTTTCTGCATCTCTATCATCACTATGTCAAATAATGTGGTTGTGTGTGTTTTCCCCAGTGTGTTGACATTGACATTCATCACTTATGGGCGATAAATGATTTGAACTATGCTATTCTTTTGCGTTACCATTATGGTATCTGCGTACATTCTTGTGGGTGTTTATACATCTCAGCATACTCACACATCCCTCATGTGTGTGAATACATTAATGTTGCATGACACCCACCATATGGAGTGCCCTTCCTTCTCGTTTCAATGTATGCATAGTGTGTTTGTAAAGTGAGATGGTCACTGTAAATGTTGGATTAGGGCTGGATCACCAGTGGAGCAGAGCGGGCTCCTGCCTCGCGGACCCTGAGCTACCAGGGCCCCAGTTTTAGAGACATGTTAGAGTTGCAGCTCCTTCAGCACTCAGTGTGAATATGTTTGATGTCTTTGGTTGACAAAATACAAGAGTTCCAAGTTTAAAAAACTCTGTATTACCAAGTTTAAAAAGCCACAAATGGCCTATACAAGAAAAAACCAGCAAACAAATTTGTGATGGGGGAAAGAAATGAACCTATAATGGTCTTCACTGTCATAGTTTTTCTTTGTCATACTAATCATTTTACTGCTTTTTTGCAGTTGTGTGTATTCAATTAAAATCTTAATTAAAGGGGAACTATGCAAGTCCAGTCGCTTTTCCGCTGTTTTGCTAACCCTCCTCTGGGCCATGTGCAGTTGCTTTTAACAAAGCCTGCTAAAAAAGCAATCCATGGAGCAATGGATAACGTTTCAATAATGTGACGTTCACATTTTTGTCGTCATAAACATCATAAACAAAAGATTATGGGTTACGGAGCATGTTTGTGTCGCAGTGCGCAGAGACAAGAGCTGGGACCCCGGGGCGGTGGCCAGGTGCTGCACTGATGTTGAAAGGTTGGTTTTCAGTCAACAGATGCCAGGTGGAAGACAGAGAGCCTCCACTCTCCCTCGTAAAAATGTAGCATTGCCACAGGAAAATCCTGCATAGTTCCTCTTTAAATGAATTAATTCTAGATGTCCGACCTTGGAGAAGCTTCATGTTTTAGCTCTTTTTCCATCCACGTGTAGTTTTTGATGTTTTTCTATATTGACTGATTATTTACATACATACATAAACTGACTCACGTGAAGTAAAGGCGCAGAAGTTGGTTTCTGGCTCTGGGTCAAATAAAGCTGCTGTTTGTTGTTTGTGTGAATTGCACTTGAGGCACTGAGGGGCTTTTTTTTTTTTTGCCCCAGGCCCCTGGGGCAGGTAAATCCAGCTGTAACGTCAAACTGTCAAACTCAGACGACCAAGTGAGCATGCATGTTACAAAGCGCTTGCAGTTTTTGAAGCTATAATTACCTTTTGTTTTGAAAATACAGAGTTAAAATTCCATGTAGTGAAATTCACTGCTGTTGTTTTAACAAAGGCGGACCAGTGGGGCTGATTTTCTGTTTCAAAAATACATTCATGTTTTTGTATGGGTGGTTTCAAAGGAGACATGTTATCAAGTGTAATTAAAAACAACAATCATATCATCAGGGCTGATCCCCAAAAAGCTTTTATGTAAATATCAGTTCAAAACTGAAATGTTCAGTCGACCGCGATGAGGAACAAACTCATCATCATCCTCTTCAGGACGGCGGGAGCAGATAATGAAACAGTTCTGCCTAATGGGAGTCTAAAACAAGAAGTCAGTTATCAGAGTTGAGATGAGTTTTCTGTCATTTAATCTGTGTCAGTTGGTAATTTGATAAATTTGCACATTCACTAGTGAGTTTTAATCATTCGAGTAAAATATCTTTGCAATTTCTCACACATGTAGAGTAACAATGATAACAATAATACCAACAATGTTTGCTCCAGGTCATTGCTGTGGTGATGGACGTTTTCACGGACGTGGACCTGCTCTGTGACCTGATGGAGGCATCCAACAAGCGTCGGATCCCCGTCTACATCCTGCTGGACGAGAAGCACCTGAGCTACTTCACTGATATGTGCTCCGCCCTCGACATCCAGAACTCACACTTGAGTGTAAGCACAATCACAGACACACTCCAGTTTTCACACCTTACCTATGTAAGGACACACACACACACACTGACTGGGTTAGCTTTAGCTTAAGGTGACAGCAATGAGGGAATGTGAAAGAGAAGACATTTTTATTTTTAATCCCAATGCAGCTCAGCAGCAGCTGCTGTTTCAACTCGGAGTGAAACTCTGGTTTGCATCTGCTAATGAGACTCAGTCCATGTTAATGAGGACACACTCAGTTCGTCCTCATTAAGCTGCTCTCACTCTGTCTGGTGTTTTTCTCTCTTGGCCCTGCAGAGTGTTTCACCCCTAAAATGCAGCAGTTACATCATCACTTCTTGTTTGTTCCATCATCTCACAACAGCCACAGAGAATTAGGTAGAAGAAAATCTGTGTCTTGTAGCTGTGTCTGTTTTTGTCATTAGTAGATTATAAAGCTCCAGATTTTCTTCAATTTTCAAACCTTTATTTATTCTCGAGGAGGATATTGAGGTTTTGCCCTCATTTGCAATGTCGTCGAGATCACAGCAGTAATCAAGTCAAGGCACACATACACTTAAAACAAGTCATGGATAAAATGTATAGGTGGGGTGGGACATAATTGCAAAGGGTCAATTTTTATTTTGAAGGGTTGAGCCACGAGAAAATAAAATAAGAATAAAAACCACCTCAGTGTAGTTTTACGTCTCCTCTCTTAGGGCGCTCTCTGGAACTCTGGTAACAACAGGTCAGTGTCAGCCAATCAGAAGTGAGGAGGCTCTGAACCTCTCTCTCTGAAACCAAAACCTGCAAAGTGTTGTTTTGTTGTGACATCACAAAGTCACAGAAGTCCTGAAGGCTGGTTTTAGGTCTCATTTTCTGAATACAGACAGTGTGTATTTTAACTGTGGACTGAGGTTTTGATACTTTAAGAGAATTGATATAGAACCTGGGTTGGATTTATGATCACGGGTCTCTAACAATGTTTGTGTGTTTCCATGCAGAACATGCGTATTCGCAGCGTGTGTGGTGACACATACTGCACCAAGAGCGGCAAGAAATTCAGCGGTCAGGTGCTGGAGAAGTTCATGGTCATCGACTGTGAAGAGGTCATCGCAGGGTCATACAGGTGAGGACAGAAAACACACACACAAATACACACATGTTCACCATTAAGCATGAACCTAACCCCCTCACCCTCACTCCTCTGTGTTCTGTAGAGACAAAAAACAATTAATAAACAAATGTAACCATTACTTCCTCAAATCTGGATCACTAAAGCCTCATGGAGAAAGCGATTCTTTCCATTTAGTTACAGGGTTCTTGTGCAGATAAAATAAAATAAATAGACAAAGAGAATCAACAACAAAACCAACAAAACAGTAAGATCCTGTGATCCATAGTATTTAAAACAGTAAGTTACAGCATGAATAAGGCCAAGAGTTTACAATGGAGATTTAAAACTGGTTATTCAGCTAGCTAACTGGGGTAAATGTAAACATATATATACTTACTAAGAGATACAGTTTTTCAAAGCCTGTGACATGTGTCTGCAGGTGTCTGTCTGTCATAATGATGCAGCAGTAATTTCAATATGACTTTAGAGAGATCACAGATGCACAGTGGGTGTATATAAAAGGCACACAGACAAAGACACATTCAAGCTGCTGAAGTGAACAAACTCACATTAATAGGCGTTGACTGACACACGGCAGCGCTCAGTGTTTGACATTTACTTTGCATGGTCCTGATAAGCCGACCAACTGCCTGACCTCAGCAGCCAGGATAAGTGTGCAAATGTCAGTGTGTGTGTGTGTGCAGAAGTTGTGTGAAAAAGCTGGTGTTGTGCAGTGGAGACACTAGCAACGAGCTGCATTTGAAAAAATGCCCGAGAAAGACCTGTAATTATGTATTTACACCGCTAACCGCTGGACCACAAGTCTGCCCCTTCACGTTGCGGTCATACAGTACATATGACAAACAAAAGCATCAAAATCTCAAAGTACTAGCGAAAGGTTTGTGGTATTTTTTCTCATAGATTGATTGATTGATTTTCAGAAGAGTTTGTCAGTCGAGTAAAACTTACTGTTGCAACTTTAATTGAGACCTGCAAAACAACTGTTGTCATTCATCATCAGCTCTGCTTCAATTTGTTTTTCTTTTAGTATGTTACTAGTGTGTGTGTTGTAAAACTCAGGGGATTTGGACGATTTACTGTCAGTGCATGTTGATAATGATCCCATGTGTGTTTCCTGTTGTAACTCTCTCAGTAAAACCAGACTATTAGTTTTTCAGCTTTATTAAAGAGGAACTATGCAGGATTTTACCTTAACTATGCTATGTTTTTACCATAATTAAACAGCTTCGGAGTAATTATGATGGTTAAATAAATGATTAACTTATTATAAGGGATAATGGAGGCTCTCTGCCTTCCAGCTAGTGTCACTTGGCTTGAAAACCAACCTTACAAGATCAGTGCCTCCGCCCCGATGTCCCAGCTCTCATCTTGGTGGCACCGTGACACACAAGACTACACAAACATACACACTGTAACGCGTATATATAAATAACGTTATCCTATTATTCTTACTACTCTTACTCATTTTGTCTTGATCATATTCTGTGAAAACCCAGCAGAGAAAGGACAGGTGGAGGTAGGATGAATGTTGGACACAGGAAGCAGCTCTAACCATCAGAGACGTTTCCCTCCTCTTGTCCTCTCCAGGGAGGTCAGAGGTCAACATTAGCTAAGTCTGTGCAGATCCCATGGTTTGCCCAGCTTATGATGGAGCTCGACAGCTCAAGAAGTTAAAGTCTGCCTCGTTTTCTGACTGAGGTCTGGCGCAACTGGCTGGTTACATTTCTGATCACATTCATGGTTTAGGAGTTGGATGTTTGTCAGGAGAGATTTTTGTAATCGCCCGTTCATTCATCTGTTTGCGGTCTGCCCGATGCAAGTGTGTCACCAGCTTCATTCACCTGCCCTGCTTGTTCATCACTTCCTGTTGATTCCTGCTCGCCTTCCTTACCATGTTGCATTCAGGTGCTGAACACTCAGATGATTTTCAGAGTTGAGAGAGGAGCAGTTTTGAACCCTGTGGTATCCGGTGCATGTATGGTGTGTGTAGTTAATTGGACAGGTGAAGTCAGGTCAGGAATGTGGGCAGGGCCGAGAGCTTACTGTGGAATGAAAGGCGAGGTCCGACCAGCTGTCAGCAGCCAAGTCAAGGGAAATGTTGTTTTATCGCTTCATTGCGCTCCACCCTCCCTCCCCACTCCCTCCCTCTTCTCCACATCTTCAAACATCCACCGATATTACACCTGTAAAACATCTGGTCGCCTTTTGATACCTGGGACGTGCCTGAATCTGTTCCTTAGAACCAGATTAGTTGATTTGAGAAGCACATAATAAACGCTGATTCAGCGATATGGAGATAACAACAGCTCTTTATTCATTTGATGTGGAGTCTTATCTGTAGTCGGTGTGTTACCTGAGTCAGCGTTACTGTGGAGATACAGACTGGTGAACCGGCACAGGGAAAGAAAGATTGAATTAAATTATGTTTTATTTGCACAGCACCAGTTCTTTATACACACTATCTCAAGGTTCTTCACAGGGTGACTGTAAGGGTGAGGCAAGACCTATTAAGCAACAGTTTCCACACAGCAGCGCTGATATGTAGTATTATATACGATTGCCCATTAAGTTGGAATTTTGTTTTTTTACCTCTTCTCATGAAATGATTGTGACAATGTGATTTATTCTTGATAGATAACCCGTATATCTTTTCAAAAAACTTTATTGATCATTCTCTTCCAACATATCACGGTGAAATTACTGTAAACCGCAATTAACCTTTAAAATAGGAATAAAAAGAGGAATGTGTCTGAAAACAAAATGATTCCAATTTTATGGGCAACAGTGTAATTAGTGGAGTAAGAAGAAGAAGATTAAGAAACAAATACTGACATGGATGACAACAGAAAAAAAAAAAAAATTGCCCCAAAAAAAAAAATCTAAAAAATGAACATCAGATGAATTGTTCATTTTTAAAAACAAATCATGTTTATCTTTCAAATAATTTTAGTGGAAGAACTAAGTTAGATTAAGACATTTTCTGTTTGAGTTTCTGTGATGTCTGAGAGTGTGTATTCTGTTTAAAGCAAACCAGCAGCTTTTTAAAGAATAAGAAAAATGTGTTATTTTTTAACCTTGTATTTAGGTTTCTTATCTTTATCTCACTTCCATCCGTTGCAATTAAAATAAATATTATATTATGTCTTTCTACTTGTTTTCTCAACATGTCTAAAACAACAAAAATAAATAGTTAAACTTGTTGTTATATTTATTATCTTATCCTTCTTTATGAACTGTTCCAGAAAGCACAGAAATTAAGTCTTACTTAAGTCTTATCTCAGCATTATTGCCCTTTCATGGAAAATATGACCCACAGTTATAATGACATCAGCTCCGTGGTAAAGTTAATGAAGAGTTCCTTAATACTTGTGATGCTGAAAATGATGTATTGACGTATTGGGTTTGTGTGGACAAGGTGTGTTGTGTTTGGTTCCTCCTGTTCAGAACATACCAGAGATTTCTTACTAGGTAAAGTGTCTCAACACATCTGAGCTCTGAGTAATTTATTGCTGAGCTGAGCCGTCCGACAGGTTCCTCAGCATCTCTGCTGCTGCTGCTGCTAAACCAAATCAGATTTAATGTGTTTCAATCAGTGAGATCATTTTTGCATATACAGATTTAACTAACTTTAAACCCTCTTGTTAAGGTGTGTGATATGTGAGCTTTTTGACAGACACACCTGCAGCTTTCTGAGCAGTGTGTAGATGTAGATGTGTGCACGCACGTGTTCTTAACTCAACCAGTCAATCAATCAACCAGTTAGTCATTATAACACACTTTCTCTATTCCCAAACATTTTATCATTTTATCTTTATTATCTTCATTTTTACTTAATTTTTAATATCTACCATTTGTTTCTGGCTTTACTCTTTGAATTACAACTCCTCTATTTTAGTATTTTAATTATATTTATCAGCCTATCATTCCTTACCTTCTTTACCTTCTCTTCAGTGTTTTTCCAGTTTTACTGTCTTAGGTCTATTGTTGTTCTGACTTAGTCATAGTTGTTCTGTGGGTGTGAAGGTGAGGGGAGATTTTTTATTAGAGATTTTTATTGTTTTTATTCTGTAAAGCAGTGCTTGTGTGAAATGTGCTACACAAAGTTGCTGATTGATTGATTGTGGATTGATTGAATCATCTAGTTGAGATCTAAATCATCTAAATAAATACATCTAAATGGAGAACATTTGGTTACCTGCTCTCAGACCTGCTGGGTGACACCTCACCCTTTGTGTTCTCTGTTCAGCCATGACAGTTTTATTGCTGCCACTCATGATAAGCTCATGATTCACAGTCACTGTGACTCACCAAGTGTCCAGGAAGTAGCTGAGGCGGATCTGCCGTTTTATCAGCTGGAGTTGGAAGACTTCATTTACACAAACACATCTAATCTGTTACCTAAGCACTATAAATATAGATAGATGGATACCAGAAAGAGAGCTAAGCAAGGAGCAAAGAGCAAAGAGAGACAGTAACAGCACTTACCAGGATAAAAAAAAACAAAACATGTAAAACATTGATGTTAAAAACAGCAACAACATGGATATTCTTCAACAGAGAGTTTTCCTTTAAAAATACACTTAGTAATTCAGTGCATTTAATACTATTTATTGTAATATTATATTATATTATAAATTGACTCCCTCTAACATTGTTTCTGCCCTCTCTCTCCCCCCTCCCCTTCCTCCCCTCCTCTCCAGTTTCACCTGGCTGTCGTCTCAGGTGCACAGCAACATGGTGATGCATTTCTCAGGACGTATCACCGACAGCTTTGACCGGGAGTTTCGATGTCTGTACGCCGACTCGCAGATCATTGACTGCTTCTACAACCCCGAGGAGGAAGGGATGCCCTACCTCCCCTCCTACCACGCCATGATGGCCCCCGGCATGGGCATAGGCATGGGACTGGGGCTAGATCTCATCTCTGAAAGGTACGAATTTACTAAGTTATTAGTTTTTGTTTTTAATTTACAGATAAACAATTATCTCACCGTGTGAATATTATCTTCGCCTCTTCCTGCAGGCAGAGGGACAGAGGCTGCTCTGAAAACTCCAGCAGCCAATCAAGTAACAGCATCTCCAGCGTGAAGGCAGCCCCCGGGATGACCCCTACCAACGTCTACAAGGTCACTCAAAGCCATGACAAGAGGGAGTCCAACAACAGCTCTCACCTCAGCCCTGAGCGGAGAGGTGGAGGGGGAGACAACCCAACACCACGGATTTCTACGAATGGAGCAGCCAATCACACTGTGATTCCTGATCGACCGCCGCCACCATATGGTCAGACAGCCAATATTGATCGGAACAAGACCAACCCAGGGGACGTCATGAGGTCCAACATGGGTGGTGTCCCCTCTAAGTTCCAGGCGCTGGGCCTGTATGACCACAAACTGAACCTATTCCATGGCACCCCCAACTCAAATCTGAACCCCAAGACCCAGACCCCCTCCCCGGTCAACGACAGCAAACTCACCCCGAAACAGCGGACTTCCTCCAACCAGTTCCTCAACAAGCTGTCTGACCGCTTCCTGCCCAAAGACAAAGACGTCTACAGAGGAGGAGGACTCAGGTCACCGTCCCCTCACAGCTCCTCGTTCTGGGGGGGACAAGACTTGTCTCAAAACGAGCCGGAGAGCCAGCAGAGCCCACCACCTCCACCCTCCCCAGGCGCAGTAATGAGCCGGCATGACCAGAAGCGGATGACACTGGGCCACAGCAAACTGGACCTGGTGAATCAATACAACAAGATGAAATCCAAGCAGGTGTACAGCCGCTTCGAGCTCAAGAGCTCCAACTAACCTTCGACTTTCCACGTTCCTCTGGTGTTTCTTATTATACATCAGCACCAGGACGCTTCAGCGCATGGACTGCAGGTGATGGGCATCGAACCGCCGAGTTTCCAGTCAGGGGGCGACCCGCTCTACCTCCTGAGCCACAGCTGATATGTCGGCCCTCTGTCTTCTTCCACAATTCTGATGAAGCCATTACAGATGTGTTGGCTCCCAGGATCCTGCATTGTCTGTACAGAGGGTGGAGACTCATCGTGAGGTTTTGCTTTACTTAACAAAAATCAGTAAACATATCAATATGTTAAAACCATCAGTTTATCCAGTTCAACTATTTCCCTCTGAATCATCACATCAGAGTTATTTTGTTGGATCTTTTATGGCCTTGTAATAATCATCGAGAGAGAAGCAGGAAAGTCGGGGAGAATGTGGGAGGGGATGATGTGCCACCAAGGTTCGCGTCAAAGTTTTTTCATAAACCAAATCTGACGTGACTGCTCATATTTGAAAATAACAACACCAGTGGAAGCCTCTGAACACATCACCATTCAAAATATGAAATCCATAAGATTTCAGTCCTGGCTGAACTTGCAACACCTCTGGTTACCATGACACCTACAGTATGGTCACACATTTACATTTAGTAGTTTTGCAGATGCTTTCATGCAAAGCGACTTTAAAGTGAGGGACATCAGTGCGTAGTGTCAGACTGGGACAGTAATTAAAGCTGGGCATTTGACCTCTAATTTTGTACACTCACCCTATTTGTTGAGATAGAGGTTAAAGGACTCAGTTTTAGTTTAGTACTAGTTTTTACTAGAAAGCTACAGCGATCCTGACTTACCTGCCCTCCTGGTGGACATTTAAGGTCAGTCTGCTGGTGAGACTGTGGAGTGCTAGATCTTTTCAACAATGCAAATTAATTAGGTGCATAATAAGTGCTGGTTAAGTTAAAACAGGCATGGGCAACCTATTCCACAAAGGGCCGGTGTGGCTGCAGGTTTTCTTTCCAACCAAGCAGCAGCACACCACACATGACTCATTTAATCAGATAATCTCAGTCTTCAGACAGTTGATTGGTGAAACTGTGTGCTCTTGGTTTGTTGGAACAAACACCTGCAGCCACATTTTTGGAATAGGTTGCCCATGCCTGAGCTAGAAGATAGAGGGATTCAGCCGCTCCTTCTGTCTCGGAAGAGTCGTCACTCCTGGTCCCCCTGACAGATTCACCACCGGATCATTTACTGACAAGAAAAACTGCATTCATGAACAATATTATATATTGTAGGGTTTTAACTTTAAAGAAAAAGTGGTGTTTGTGGCTTCAACAGATTATTTTGTTCAATGGAGCGTTCTTCGTTTTGATACAGGGACATTAAAACACAGTGATAGGAATCTGTTCATTTGTGGATAGACACTGTTTCAGTGAAGCCCTGAAAGTCATTAAAAGTTCCTGATTCTTATTCCTTTCTTGTCATCCTTATGTTTTTTTCCTTACATATTTCTATAATACTCCTGCATTATAACACCCAACAACATGTGCCTTGATTATTCTGCCTTAATGGTTACAATCACACTTTAGACTCAACAGGAATATCTGCAGTGGCTTAAAACAAGTGTTAATTAATCGATTAAGCTACACAGACCTTTGGTCGTCTGAGGGGAAGAACCTCATTGTAAATAGGAGCAGAAGAAGTGCAACAATTTTCCTGACATTAGATGTAAATGTAGAAACTGAAGGGCTCTGGTGCGTTTGAGGCCATGCAAGTGAAAATATTATAGTCTCAGCTTTTTAAAGAATCTGCATGTGCATCCTACAGTACTGTTTAAAGAAATAGTTTCTTTGCTGCACAAAGTTGTTCATTACAAGGCCTCCTGCCTCATGCTGCACATTTTTTTAAACAACTAACAGCAATTTTCCACATTTTTAGATTTGTATATAAGCTGTTAATCCAATTAGAAACAATTAATAGAATTATATTATTTCCATGTGTGTTCTTGTAGTTGTTTGTACTGTACAGGGGTTCTTTAAATACTTAAATACAAAAAATAACTCCTGCTGTTGTCGCCTGGGCGATACTGATTGACAGCGGTAAGTTTTTTTGGTAAACGCATTCTCATTCAGTGTGCGTTTTTGTTTACTGCTCATTCCAGTTGGCAGTGTTGTTCTTGTCATTGTTTTTATCGTCATTACTACAAAGCTGAATCAGCCAGACAGTTTGCAGACGTTGATTTATTATCGGCTTGTGTTTATAATGTAATGTTCATTATTATAAGACACATGAACTGACTGTCAGGAATTTGGGTTATTGTTAAAAAGTAAAACAGTTCTTTTTAAGCTGGTTTTATGTAATTTTATTTTTACAATATGTACTGGAAAATGTGAACTTTGTGTGTTTATGTTGGTCCTAATATGTAAGATAAATGTTTAAGGATTTAATTAAATACAAATGTTGACGTCAAGAGCCATTACATGTCTTTCTTCTCTGCATCAGAACCGGAACTTTGAGATTTGATCAAACTTAGTGAATCATTTTGTGGACTGTTGTGTGCTGCTATAGTATTTTGTAAAGATGAAACATTCAAGGTTACTAAATATCATCCATATTTATATACTTTTTTATTCTTCAAGTGTTTTCTCTTCTCCAAAATGATTTCAAAAAACATTTTGCTTAAGGTGGGTCAGTCCTTGGTTTTTGATGAATCCTGTTGACCTTATTTTCATGCACTTGACTTTCACAATCTCCTGAGATCTCATCTTCTCATTCAGTTATAATTTATAGCCAGAGTTCTGACTTAAAGTAGCTTTCTGAATTCAAAAATTTCACCACAATACCTTTTCTTTTGTAAACTATGGTAGGTGGAGAGAGGATGTTTGCAGGTCAGGTACTTCAACATTGGGAATAAGCTTTCCCTGCCGAGCTTCTATGTTGTATGTTTTCCTGCCAGGAAGTCCGACTAAGGGGCTGGGTCACAGGCCACAGCATGAACAATGTGACAGAATAAAAACTCTTAACAGACAGAAACATGAACAATGGAGCATCAAAGATACTGTGCCCCAAAAGTCCCAAAACTGGTCTGGACAATGATATCACCACCCTCCAGAAATCCATCATTAATGTCCCAAAGCCTGAGACAAAAATATCTCTGTTTGTCGACACGGAAACAAAGACTAAATGGAAGATTACTAACTAGTCTCTCTGGGCCACCAACAATTACTGTGTGCTGGTGTGCATGCTGGATTCTGTTCAAAATGATCACATCAGAGTCCCTCGCATATTAAGAGAATCACATTAAAAGCTCTTACCACATATCCTGTGTCCAGGGTTTTCCAGGTCCAGCCAGAAATTTCAGCCAAAATAACTCCTTAAAACTCTCTCTAAATATCCTTAAAGGTATCTCAGATCAATTTCAGCCCCAAAGTAAAAAAAATAAAGCAAAGGTTGACTAAAAACTCAGAGCTACCAGACTTTGCTGCTACCAGTTGCTATTTATATTAGCTTTAAATAAATAAAATACAGAAGATCTTTTATACCCACAGCCATCAGGCTTTTTAATTCTTCTGCAAATAGTAGACGAGCTAACAGACAAATGAATTTCCCTTTGGGATTAATAAAATAATTCTATTCAATTCTATTCTAAAAAGTGAGATAAACAGGCAGTCGTATGTGCCTAGATATGCTAACAAAGACAGGAAGGAAGCGGATTGCAGACTGGAGTGAATGTAAACAATACTGGATTTAGAATGAAAAAAAACATCTTGGCAAATGTATTATGAGGTAGGAAATTTGGATTACCACATTTGTTAGATTGCAGAGGTGCAATGTGGTGGTGCACTGTGTCACCGATGGAATAATGTGTATTTCCACATTTACATATACTGGTATGAGAACATTTTCATGTTTTTACAATGTTAATATATTTATGTTATGCTTTATTAAATTTTACTTCTATGTTAGTCCTAAAATCAACAGGTAGGGCAGGCGCACGAACCCGGAAGTCTCCAGAAGAGGGCGCGCGGAGCTGATGAGGTTTAATTAGCCCACAACATAGAGGCGCTGAAGAATGTGGATGTCCATGGTCTTTTTAAAATCTACTTCTTTTGGGTGAGTGATAATATCTAATGTTTGTGAGATCAGATAAACATGTGCACATGCTGGGGAAGACGTTTGCACTCCGTGAGTAAACACGATTAAGCTAGCTAACCACGTGCAATGCTAACTGAGCTGCAGGTATGGCTATTAGCCAAGGGGGTGGTGTCCATGGAAACAAAGGTATCCTGCTGTGATGTGTGTAGACACGTTGCTGAAATGTCTGTACCGCTCTGTTAGAGAGCCGCTGGACTTGTATTCTGTAAGTGTGGTTGCAAGACCATAACTGTGGTGGTTATAAGCTGCTCCTGTGAATGTTTCAGATGCTTTATTTGTTAGTTTAACTAATAGCTAATGGCGGTGCTTGTTGACTGGCGGCACAGGGCAACATCGTGACTCAAGTATGTTTGTTAGTGTGTCAGTGAAGTTTGTGCACATGGTCAGGGAGATGTTTGTACTCCAGTGTGTTTCTGTTTTTCGGAATGATTTATTTGAGACGAGGCGGCTATCCAAAGCTACCTCAGGCTAACCCCAGGCTAACCGCCATTAGCGCCCCTGTGGTCATGGGGAAACCTGCTTTGTGGACATGTTGCTGAAATATCAGTTGAGTTCAAGGTTCCCCCTCCAGGCAGCAGCCTTGAAAAAACTGCAGCTCAGATCAATCTGGGAGGGTCTTTGTAGTTACTGTGTTGCAATATGTGTTGTGCAGCTCTTATGGTGTCAGTTGTGTATTGTGTGTGTGTGTTGTTTATGTTATATCCTACATTACAGTGGTGGAGGAAGTACGCAAATGTGTTACTATGGTTAAAGCAGATGTCACAATCTGCTCCTCAGTTCCCCGTCGGCCCCTGTTTCCAGCTGCTGCTCTCTTCTACCATCATTCATCCCTTCATTTCCCCTCATTTTCCCTCCTCTATCAGTGCATCATGTGTCCACAGACTTTTCCTTTTCTCATCACTTTACTCCTGTGCTCATCCACACACCTGCTCCCGCCCGCGCCTCATTATCTGATTAACTTTGTACCAAATGAACCAGTTCACTTCCTTTGTTCCTTGCTTGGATGTTATGTTGCTGTGTGTTTCCTGTCTTGTTTCTTTGGTTTGACTATTCACCTGTTTAATGTGTTTTGGACTCCTGCCTGCTCCTGACTGGATTTGTTTGTCTGTTTGATCTGCCTTCTCTGGCTCTGACCCTCGTCTGCCTCGCTGGCCCATAAACCTTTACCCCACAGTGTATACCACAACATGTTAGCTCTGCTCCTGGTGCCCACAGTGGGCTTCCTGTCCCTTGTGTTGCTTTCACCCTGCCAGCACAAGTTGTGAGAGTAAAAGCACCTGCGTTGAATGAGTTAAATGAGTTGTCAATCCAATCCAGTTTGTTTGTTTGTGTTTGTGTTTTGTTAGGTTGCAGTTGTTGAGGTCTCTGGGCCACCATTGTTGCAGCATTGTGAGCTAATGTTGAACTATGAAATCAAATTTGATCAAATATAAATCTCACATCTTGCTACTTGTGTGTCACATATGGGCTCTGGCCCTCATGCAGGAGATTGCTGGTTTGACTCCTAACTAGGTTGATCATTTACTACATGTCTGTCCCCCTTTTCTCTCTCCCTGTTTCTTGTCATACCTCCACTGTCCTATCCAATAAAGGCAAACATGTCCAAAAAATACCTTTAAAAAAAGCTGCAGCTCTGTTTCTCTAAACAGCATGAATCAGTGACAAAACTATTGGACCAACTGTGTTCTGGGATCATTGTGATGAAGGTGTCATGCTCCCTCGTGTTTTCTTTAGAGCATCAGTCCATCAACCCACCCAGCTTAGAAATAGCTACAAAGGAATCTCCCAGACAATACACCCCAGACTGAGGAGGTTGATGTTAATAGCAAGTTACTGGTTTGGTAGGAGAGTTGTTGTTGTTTGAGGTGTGGGCCTGGTTTCGGGATGCCTGGTTGTTTTTGTTGGGTAGTCCTGGCAACAGGTTTACAAGTTTTAGCTGCCGGTTGTTAATAAGGTCGAAGCAGACCAGGTTTTCTGTCTTTACTACACATGTACTGCACATAGTCTGGCCCCTGGGCTAAATCCTGGGTGTGACAGACAGTGGATTTAATTTCACTTTTGAAAATAGACTTAACAGTATCATAGCTATAAATGTGCAAGAGTAACCTTAATTTTATGTGGTAAGTTACTGTATTGTGCCAAAAGATAATTTTAATTGACTTTAATTGACAAGGCAGTAGAGATGGACAGGAAATGGAGAGGCAGAGAGAAGGGGGATGACTGATGATGTTCTCCTCCAGCTAATTTGGTTCCTTTTGGGTTCTTTAAATTCAGGGTGAGGTTTTATTTGATAATCCTGGATAAATTTTTGAATACTGTTAGACATGAGCTCTGGTCTAAGATTACATCTGCCCTCAGATTTGGCACTACATTTTGGTCTATAAAACCTGGGTTGTGGTTGGGTTCAGGTCTCAGTTTGTGAACACAGACTAAGTATCTATACCTCCTGCTGCAACTAGGCAGAAAAAGGATTAACACCTATGTCAGCTTTGTTCATTTGGTTCCCTCTCAGTTGCATCATATCTCCTGTGCACATGCAGTGCTGGATAGGGGCCTGCTAGGAGCTCAAAATTGACTTTTTGTTCAATTTTGAGGTTGAGGTTATTTTCTACACCTGACACTGAAGGAATCTGATAATTGCCATAACCCTTCACAATCGCATGACATCATGAAATGATATCTTTTTTAATCGCCAAGATCGCTATTGCCATGACGTCTGAAAATGTTCAGCAGCACTTTGTGTGCCCCATTACCTCATTGGAGGATAATTCGGTCGCTGCTTCTTTAGAAAAATCCTACACAATTTGCTGCGGATTTCTTGTTTTGGGTATTTTCTTTAGTGAGTCAGTAATTGTTTGACTGTGGATGTCTGAGAAGTGAGGAATCATCTCCTCAGCAGTGGGACACAGATGCCAGTGACAGTATTTAAGCCTGAAACCTGACTGGAGGGGGTTGTGTTACCTGTTCTGTCTTACAAACCACCTGTGGATGCTGAGTGTGATTTATGCTTTTTGTGTCTCATTAACTCAAGTGTGGCAGTAACTCTCAGTAAAAAAAAAAGGCTGAGTACTTCATCTGAAAATCAAATATAGTTGTACATTACTGAATCCATGATGGGATGTTGGTGCACTGGCTCACTGTAAACATTGTGGAGTGTCCTAGTGTCCTGCTTTGATGCACCAGCAGCATTTCCTGCGGCCACAGCAGCATCTTGATGTTATCTTCAGGATGCAGCGTTCTTCCTGCTGCACACAGCTATTTTCTGCTGTGTGTGTGTGTCTGTGTATGTATTTTCCTCTTAACAGTCTTGGAGGGTTTAACTTTCTCTGGATTTGGATACTCCAGACACTCAGTTTGTCTCTGCCAGCTGACTGCTAGTTTTTTCTTGTTTATAAACAACATAACAACAACAACACTGTTGCTGTTGTAAACTGAATACAGTTTGCTGAACTACAGCCGGAGGGACACAACCATTAACAATACATTACGAGACAAGGTTTACAATGTGAAGAGGCTAATGGTAATATTATTTTAGTCTGAATATGGCCAAGTACCAGATCTAAATCACAGGAGATCCATCTTTTCCATAAAGGTAAAATGTGTCAGAACATTGTTGTTCTTTGTTAGCATCATAAGTCTTGTGTTGCTACAGAGCAGGCTTGGCCAACAAATCATATTCTCTGGATGTCAAGGGAACATGTTTGTTTGGTGCAAGCCCCAACAAGAATCACATCATCATAATAAAAAAATAAAATAAAAAAAAGACAAAATCAGATGCAAAAACAACAGAAATTACATATTAAAATCTTTTTAATGGCAATGTGATTTTTTTTTTGCATATACCACAGACATATTTGATTAGTTTTGATGTGTAGCCTACTTAATTATATGGATTAGATGTATCTCAGGGCTTGCTGGCTTCTGGTGAGCATACATGTCTTCCATCATACAAAACTTTAGTCCTAGTACATTGTACCTGGCTGAAGAGTATGTTTATATCTGCTTGGGAGTTGGACATTTTAACATGGCAGACCGACTCACTGTTGGGGACACACTCTAGTGGTCAATAGAGGAACTGCAGCCTCTGGTGCTTCAACGTTGACTTCATATTTTAGCCTCGGAGGTTGATGCTTGGTCTTGATAAGTATTTCTGTAAATAGTGTTATACTAGAACCTCGGGTTATAGAGTCTACAAATTGGTGTAAACATGAATGAAGGATTTAGCACCAATCAGAGACAAGCAGAGACTTAGTGTTATTTCATCACCTTTTCCTATTGTCTCCTGCCGTGTGAGTCTTAATCCATAACGAGACTGAAGCATGTGTCAGACAGAAACTGTGTTTACCACCTGCATGCACGAGCAGAGGAATGCTCCCAAACATGCAGTTTGTGTACATATTTGTTTTTTTATGGCTTTTGGTGTTGGAATGGTGTATTGAAGACATATGACTCGCATAACACAGCATGTCACAGCGTTTAATTCACCACAGCTGTGACAAACAACTCCTGTCTGTTGTTGTCTTTACTCTGCTCTTTACTGTCTTCATCAGTCGTTTTCTTTAGTGTCTTCTTTTCTTTGTTTCCTCCTCTAAGTGTTTTCTGCTGTTTGTCTTGACCTGTTTTACAGTTACTTTCACGTTTTTGCTTTATTTCTTTTACGTAATTATTTCATAGGCAACATACATCCCATTTTAAGATATATCTCTCTTATCATCTACAGTACCTGCTACTGCAGAAAAACAAGCACATTTTCAAAATGTTAACATCAACTTGTTCTGATTCTGGTTATAGAACAGTTAGCACCTTTTTATACAGATAATCCAGATAAAGAACTCTGAACGGAAGCAAAAGCAAAGTCCTGGTGCATGTCTCATGTCTCGTCTGACACTGTTTCTAACTTGATGCAGCATTTGGATTCTTTTCTGCTGGAAGCCATGGCAGTCCATCCAGTTCAGATATTCCAGTCATACTGCTTCACCTATATATGGCAAACATTTATTTTAACAGCATTATTAATGGGACCCTGTTTACAGTTACACTCCACAAATATCTTTGCATAACCTAGAAGATATACAGGCAGATCTGGTTTTGTATGATGCTGATTCCCTGTCTTTTTTGAGGTTTGTATTTTATCTAAATCGTTGGACTGACACAATTGGAAAACATTGTAGAGACCTGGCTGGATATTGGTGTTGTCGTCAATGTCTATATATGAGCCAGCTGACTCTTTACTGTTTCTACATGCTTGCTTGACTGCCTGTTGTGCAGTGTTTTGGTCGTAGGACACATTCTGTTGGTGCATTGGTGATTTTCATGATCTTAGACATCAGCATGAAGAGCCACAGACAAACAAACAACAATTCATACAGTATCTTTGGTTAAAAGCAGGCTTCGGCTGTCTGGGACACAATTGGTTCAGTTCCTAAAGCATCACACCATGTCCCTACACAATGCGGAGCAGTTGTTAAGGGAACTAAAGATATTAGAAGTTCAGCTGAGCAACCATTTCACCATCCTCAAAAACTCCCTGTTGCACGACAGATGGATGAGTACACATGGGTTCAAAATCTGGGTTAATGGAGCCTCCTATCACATCCAGATGTTGATCCATCAGACACAACTGATCGGACAGACTGGCCAATCTGTGTCATACAGGGTTCATTCAGTCAATGCTGCCATTGACTTGTATTTGTGGAGCCTGGACTATTTGTTGAATGAATACTGAAGCAAGTGACCACCAATCTTGCAGTGGCTCTTTCTTTGACTCTTGGTGTGCTCCAGTGAAATGTTATCTGAAAAGTAAGGGGTTGTTGAGGAGAACTTCTTTACCAGTCACCTACTCAAGATGATTAAAGCCATAATATGTCATGTTTTCTCAAAATATGATCCAATCTTGGCCTTGAAGAGGCATTTTTTTTAAATATGAGGAACAACCTCAAATTTTTAAACGATCAACATCTTGCATTCACTTTGCTTTTTGTTCTTTCAGCTAATTCACCATCAGTAATGGCTAATAACCTTAAAGAGAAAATGTATAGGACTATGTAAGTAATGTGACATGGTTTTATGGCACAGTGATGCATCTGCTAGTTACTAATGAAGTGACATTGAAAGGAATTGTTTGGGTTGTATATGTATTCAGAATTAAAAGCAGAACTTTCCTCCATTGATGCATACAGTTGAATTACAGTGAAATTTATTGTGTGTAAACGGCAAAATAAACCAAACTGAGCCATAAACATTGTCTGATACTGAGTTCATAAACAAATATATTATGTTGGTGTAATAATTTAGTCATTATTGTTCTTCATATCAGTAGTAGAGCCCCCCCTCTTTGGTCACCTTGATGAAGTCATCTGCTGAATGAGTAAAATGGGAATGAGACTCCAGTGAACTACATCACAGTGCTTCCATCTAGTGGCTTAAATATTCACATGATACAGCAGAGGTCTGTCTGGACCTAACTTCTGCTCTCTGTAGATTTAATGCATAACTGCAAAGGTTTTAACTTAAAGCACATTCTCCAAAGGTTGTAAAACTTGGCAAAACAATGGAGAAAGTGTTAACCAAAAGAGTCAGAGATAAGCAGAGGCTGGAACAGCTTTGCTGATCTGAAGCCTCTGCTGAATGAATAAAATGTTAATGAGACTTCATCAGCCTCAACTACATCAGAGTGCTGCCATCTAGTGGTTTAAAAAACTCAACTCACATAGGAGGAAGTCTGCAGCAGACTACCCCCCCACTCTCTTTAGAGTTTATGTACAGGTTTTTTGGCGTTTGCTTCATCTGCCCCTCTGACCTTACCAAGCATGTATTTTGAATGTCCTAATGAAATACAAAGGAGAAACCGCTGTTTAATTACTTACAGATGCTTCACTCATTGTGACAGCTTCCAGTGATTTGAATTTACCAGATAGACTTAACTTCAGTGAACTACATCAAAGTGCTGCCATCTTGTGGTTTAAATATCCAACCACATGACACAGCAGAGTGTCAGAGTGCCTCAGCAGCACCAGCCATTTCAAACTGTATATTAGAGGAAAAGTAATTGTGGTGTTAGGTTTAGGCATCCCTTTGTCCCCTGAATGACGTATCATAAAACAGCATTTAGGTTTTAGTTCATGCAGTTGGTTTTAATACTATTAAGTCAACTCTGTCAGGGTTAAATTTCCCTGTTCAACTGAGTCTAACAGGTTCAATGTGCAGGGTCTTTTGTCTGTATTTTCCTCTCCTGATTGAACCCCTGTGAAAGATGGATGGTACAACGTGACACACACTCAAAGCCTCCAGAGATCCAAAGATATATATTTCTCTTTTCTCCCATTTCCGTTACGCAGGAGATTGAGTTCAGTAGGCCAACTCACAGCTGGAGCCCGCCTGTCTTTCTGTTGATGTCTGCTAACTTTAGACTACAGTGCATTTCAGAAGGGGAAAAGCACTGAACTTTCCATCTCGCTGTGAGGTGTATTTACTACACACTGCACATTATTTTCTGGGATCTGCATTGAAAAGCCAAGTTTGACAGAGGTGATGGAGTCTGAAAGTAAATACAGCATCTTCTCCAGGCTCCAGCCTTTTGTTAATGTCTTATTTGGCTGATGAATTTACATATTACATGAGAAGACCTGCATCAGACCTGCCGTTGACATTATGAATTTCTTATCCCTTAACCGAAACCTGTCCATCCTTCATTTTTCTCCAGCGTGTCTCCCGTGGGTAGCAGGCTAGGCCGGGTCTTGTAGATATCCCTTTCTGCGGCAATGCTTCACCCTTTTCTTTAGGGATCCTCAGGTGTTCTGAGACCAGCTCGGATATGTAAACAATCCATGAAGTTCAGGGTCTGCCTCCAGAGTTTCCTCCCAGTTGGACATCCCCAGAGAATGTCAGAAGAAGGTGCCCAGGACATCTAACTTTAACCTCATCTGACTTTTTTCAACATGAATGAGCAACAACTCTACTCTGAGCCCCTTTTCCCATCTTTTAGGCTGAGCTTAGACACCTTGCACAAACTCATTTCAGCAATTTGTATCCATGATCTCTTTCTGTCTGTCACTACCTAGAGCTTGTGGCTGTAGGTGATGAGTGGGATGATGTTCAACTGGTAAATCAAGACCTTAAGCCCACAGGCTCATCTGGCAGTACAATGCCCCCCCCAAAAAAAGCCTGAGAGAGCAATCTGCTGCTACCTAAACCTATACTCCTACCCTCAAACAGCCCTTTAAACTTGTCGCATGCAGGATCTCTGTTCTTCAAGTATAGTGGCTTCCTACTAACACATACTCTGCCCTTCCTCCCCTACCAGTCAGGATGAAGCAGGACAGACAACAGCAGCTCTTTATTCTCATTAGCCAAACTGCTTCACTGTTAATGACCCGCACATCTTCACCTGATTGGACGAGACAGCTGAGTGGGGGAGGATTCAGTCTGTCATGTGATTGGTTGAGAGTAATTGCCACAATTATTCAAGGTCTCACAGCTGACAATACATATCAGAGCAAAAACTGAATCATTAAAGGTGTAAGGAGCTGCCCGCAGAGCGCAGACACAGGATTGTTTCGAGATGCAGATCTGGTGAAGGCCTCATAAAGAGTGTCCTCCAGAGGCCACCCAGGCAAACTGACCAATCAGGGGGAGAATGGTTTTGGTGAAGAGGTGAGCAAGAGCCTGATGCTCACTCTGACTGATCTTCACAGACCCTGTGTGGTGACGGGGGACCTATAGGCATCATGTTTTGTGGAAATTAGACATGACTAACAACGCTTAGGTTGACGTGTAAATTCCAAACAACTCTACACAGAGGCTTTGGAGCTCAAGCATGGAGACCATCACACTCCTTATCACCTCTTTTACCAAGGACCTTCTCTTCTCAATGCTCAGTTTGGCTGGGGAGCCGCACATCTTCCACTTCCAAGAGTGGCTGAAGCCTGCGTGATCTTGGAAATCATCAATAGAAGTACATTTTTTTGTAGCCTTCCCTTGGTCTGTGCCTCTACGCAGTCCTATCTCTGAGCTCTGCAGGCAGCTCCTCCTGGTTTGGTTTTTTCCTCTGATGCTTGCGTCGTCAGTCGTGATGCCTTACCAAGTCATGTCCAGTCGGCAAAGGGGTTGTAAATAATCTAAATATTTATGTTAATGTGATATTTCACTTTTCTTTTTTGATACGTTTTCAAATAATTCGAAAATTCAGTTTTCACTTTTATATAATAGGGTTTTGAGTGTAGATCACATTTATTTTTAAATCTCAAAATGAAAGGTTTCAACAGTTTCACCTCTCACAAAAAAAGGTCAGTTACCAGATAAATGTTTAAATAATTAGACTACTGTGGGACATCTACTGTAGAGAGAGATCTGTTCAGCTGTAGTAAAGCCAGACATCATCATCATCATCATCATCATCATCATGCTTTTTCATTCTGTCTAATCCTTTAAACCGTCTGCGTCGCTCATTGCGGTTTGGTTTACATGTTTACTAGATACGCTCATTCCAGAGTTACATCATATCCCAAATGTTGGTAAATTGTCTGTCGACACCAAAGGCTACTGAACAGATGGAGACCCAGTCATGGACCAGAACAGAACATGTCATCTGCTAGAAAGTGGGTCACAACCCAGAAATTATAGGCCGTTATAACAGAACAGGAGGGAGAGGGAGGTGTGAACTGGCTGCCTGACTGACGGGAAGAAAACAGGATACGAGAGGAGAGAAATCAGGGGTAGGAATGAGGAGGAGTCCTAAGGAGCGCTGAAGGACAAGCGTGAGGACAGGATAGGACAGGGGTTTAAAGATGGTGTAAAATCAGAAAGGTGGTGGTGGGGTGGGGGGGTATAAGAGAGCCGTGTGGTTGGCTGGCCAACAGGCTACTTCCTTGAGCTGACACATGTTGACGGCTGCAGAGTAGGAATAAAGTGTTTTGAGCGTGGACAGCTGATTGGTCAAGGAGAGGGGTTGGAGAGTGGAGCGGGGAGGAGCGAGGAATCAACCAGAGCAGTTCAGAGAACAGGATATTCACGACGAATAGTAATAATTAACACGACTGTGGGTCTGTTGTCTCCCTGCGTGTTTCAGATGGTGTTTATTCACACTCTGTCTGTCAGTGAGCAGTGAGAATTGTGGGTAAAAACTGCGGTTGGATTTGTGGTCTGAGGGGAGTTTGTGTACTGTATGTGTTGACTGGCCAGGTCTGAAAGCTGACAAACAAAAGTGATTTGTGATGTGTACATTTTTAAGAATGTATTGTCAATTTAATAATTGATAATTAAAATGAACTGAAAAGGAATAGAAGAAATCAGTCATTTTGTTTTTGCCCAAAACTAATAATTATTCATCTTTGGCTTTGTACCTACTACTCAAAGTCCTACGTCCATTCTCACACAGATCCTTTGTTTTTCCCTTAATCAAATACTGTGTCCAATGTATATCAACATTTAACCTTATTAACATGTCTATGTCCTTCATACAAGTCATATTAATGAGATATACAGTCAATGCTATGATGACTGAGTATTCCACCTGAGGTGTTTGTGTGATGTAGATTTGAAACTTTCTACTGTTGCAGCCCAGTTGTCTTCAACTCCTTTGCTGTACCATGTGATTGGTTAATGTTTTTAGCACGCTTGACACTGTCATATTGTTTATGTTAGGGCCTGGCTGATTAATTGACCCGAGTCTTTCTCAGACATGTCAGTATCTGCGTACGTGTAGGGTTAGGAGTTTACTGCAGTGCTGCACTGAGGCAGTTTTGAATAACAAAGGTTCCTGATAGTTAAACCTCCAATACATATTTTTCACAAGTGTTTGAGCCATAACTGAAGGAATTAAATGCGTTTATGTACACATGAGGAATAACGGCCAGTTAATTGGTTATCAGAATTGACCCCAAAACTCCCATATGAGTTGGGCCCAGTTTAATAAAGTATATTATTAATTAGGGCCACGGGGCAACGCTCCGAGGCACTGGCCCCTACAGCTATGAAATAGCTGCATGTTATACACATGCACATTATACTGTTGTAGTATGTGGATTAAAGGTACATGTTCATTTGGCTGACTGTTCAGTTTTTTCACAGACTTGTCAGCACAGACCATAGTTCACCTCCACCTTCATTGTGTTGTCTTGATCAGACCAAGACGCTTTTTGTCTATTGTGACACTGTCCATGGTGCTGAAGCCACAGATTTACACAAACTCCTTATCTCATATTACATAATCTCTTCAGCATCATTCAACATCAAGAGGTCTTGAGCCAAAACTGAGACACATTAGCTGAATCCGAAATCGCATGCTAATGTACTGCCTACTACGTACTCAACCAGTATGGACTGCAAATGCATGATTATGCCATTCCAGCAGACTGATGTCGTTCACACTGCATTATACAGTATACAAGTATCCCAGAATGCATTTCGCTCCAACTGACAGCAATAGCGGTAAAGCAGACTAAAAGCTGTTTTAATTCCAGCTGTAAGCGCTGTTAATATGTCACTTTATTAAGTTTAAATATTTTTTCATGCGAGAAAGTAACGATTTAGATCCCCAATATGTGGTCAGTTGATCCAGATAACGCCTTTTTGGAAATTTGCTCTGACATATTCAGACATACATCAGAAACCAGTACTGACTTTGAGTCATAAACAAGAAACAAACAGCAAAAATAAAAATCCCACTTTTTTTTATGTATCCATCCATCCAGCTCGTCCTCCTCCCTGTCGCTCTGTAACAGTGTTGTACCCTGACTTCCTCCTCCTCTCCTGATGGACATGAGTCATAATTCCCTCGGCTGCCAGAGTCTTTGTCACGACTGATTCTGTCATTTTTTTTTCTCAGGAGGAAAATCTCTTCTCTCTCTGAAGTGCAAGGCCTCGTTGATGGAGCTGACTTTTTTTTTGATGCTGCCAAATCAGGTCTGAAGTCATCAAATTTGTAAGGATGAGTCCAGGTCATGTGACTTGTCAGAAATGATAAACAGTGAAGTGGGGGCAGGCACTTTGCATGCTGAGTGATGTGCATGGACAAAAACAGGAGTGAGAGACCACAGTGTGAAAGTATGGGGGGAAGACTGAGAGGGAGAGGAGGAGGTGTTGAAGACCGTCTTTCTTCAGCACCTCCCCCGCTCTGTTGTTATTTGTCTTCAGGGTTCATCCATGTTAACTGATAGCCACTATTTAATTTTAGTATAGACTTAAATTGCAATTGGAAAACCTTCAAACCTGTGAACTCTGCTCTTGTCTCTTGTGCTTTGTTTTTTTTTAGCCATGCTAACAGCTGCTAGCATCATGACAAGAGGAACAGCATCATCTGCTAACTTGATGCTGAAAGCCGACATTGAAATTCTTCCTATATTGATTTCGTTGTTTTTAACTAAATCACTTGATTGAATCAGAATGAAGTGACACATGACTAAACCATTACCCCTTCATATTGTTGAATATGGAGAAAATTTTATTTTATTTATCACCTTTTTTTATGGCCACTTCAGCATTGTTGTCGTGTCTAAAGCTGCAGTAGCAATCACCATAGTAATGAAATAATTAGCAAAGATGTTGCACATTCACTGAATGATTATGAAAATAAAATGCACATTTCTTCAAAATCAAATAGCTGTCCGTAAAACATGACATTTCTAAATGTGAATCATGGTGTGACGGCTATTTTTATTTAGTTTACTGTTGAACAGTTGATATACGCTATAGAGGATCTTTGCATTCTGATGGAGCAAGATGGAGCATGGAGCATGTTTAGTGTTGACTCTGGTGGTTAGGGCTGATCGATTAATCTTATTTTTATCATCATCGCGATGTCAACATGCACGATAAACACATCACAAAAGGCTGCTGAAATGCGATGAGAACGTTTTTTTACAGGCTCCATGCCTTCACACTCACTTCACACTCATACACCTCATACCTTTAACTTGAGCTACACCACTAGATGTAACATAACAACAATGGCGGACATCCGTTGGAGTTTGTGGATGTGGATCTCTGTGGCAGTGTTACAGCGCCACCACAGGCCACAGTTAATAAGCACACCTGCATATTTGCTTACTTATCACAAGTCATATCGTCATAGCAATATTGAACAGTGTCACTGCACATCGGAGTGCAGTGATTTGTTCAGACATCATCTCTGCTCTTCTTCATCTCCCACCTCCCCTTACACCTCACGTCGCTGCTGCATCCCCTTTTTTATTTTTACGACATACTGCCACAGACACTGAACGCATCATTTTAAAGGTTGAAAACAAAGAGGCATCTCATCCCCTACAGCACATGCAGAGACGTATTTTTACACATGTAATATAAATCTAAGAGGACAAAGTGTCATGAATCCACAGTCGCTCATTCATGATTTAAGTGCATGTGGAACCAGGTAAGAGAAAATTACTGGGAGGCGACATCAACATCGACAGCCAACTTCTCTGAGCTATTTTTGAGTCCACATTTCTGAAACTCTGTAGATTTGATTATATGGTGCAGACTGTAATTTAGCTGTGCAGGTTCAGAGGCACACTGTTCTGATCAGAACGTGAATGAATGAACTGATGTCATTCACAGAAAGAGTGCTGGTCCACAGGGCTGTCATTAGATTCCCTGCTTCAGCAGCCACACAGCATTTTAAGCAAAAAGCAATTACAGTGGCTGTGGAGTGCTGTGATTTCTCCTCTCTGTAATAAATCATCTCCCCCATAGCTCTCTTGCACTCATGCACTCACAGAGCTCTTTGTTAGGAACATGTGTACATCTGCTTATTTATGCAGTTAGCCAATCATGTGGCAACATTTCAATGTGAAATCCTGCAGCTCCAGGATGGGAGCTGAAGATATGATAACTTGGAACTGGCCTGATCGTTGGTGTCAAACAGGCTGGTGTCAGTGTTTCTGAAGCTGATGATCTCCTGTGAGTTTCCCACACAGCAGTCTCTTTAGTTATCAGGAAGAAGCCAGAAACAAACAAACAAAAAAAAACATCCAGTAATTAGATGGAGGGGAAAGGCTGCAGGTCAAAAAGTTAAAATAATCTCCTTTCCTAACCACTTCTTTCTATTCGCAATGGAAAACATCATGAGGTTAAAGACTGAACTTATACTACACTTTTTTTAACCAACTTCATATATACCACATGCAGAAGGACTACCATTTTCTCAGACAAAAAGACACTTACCCTAACCTTTAAGTTTGAAGTCCATATCAGCATCGTAAATGCCCCCAATTCTGCCAAAAATGCCAGATTGAGCATCAGCAAGTATGAAGTATGGAACAGTTTATGCAAACGCTCTGGATCGTTCGGTTCAACTGTCTTGGTTCGGAGCGGGTGTGTTGTTCGGTTCATGTGTATGTTCAACTTTTTCTTCTTTTTTCGTTTAGTATGGAGACAAAGGAGTGTAGCAGGCGGTCAGATGTGGAACTTGCTCCGCTCTCTGTTAAAAATAACAATGTATATCAAACCAAATCGAAAACTGTGATATGAACCGAACCGTGGATTTTGTGTACTGTTCCACCCCTAGCGAGTATGCAAATGTCGATCTGATACCACGTCTTTTAAGTATTAGTTTCACATTAAAAATCAAATTTCTTCTCCCTGGAAATCAATTTCACTCTAAAACAGCAGTTGCGCTGTACTACCACTGTCAGGTGTTGTTTTTAGAGTAGCAAACTAGTGATTCCTGGTTAGCGTTAGCCAGAGCTAGCTGGAATATCAGCAATTTCATGCTGTAAAGTCCAACATGTAAAACAGCTACAGATACAGTTTGCAAGAAGACAAACTGCAGCAGCACACTTTGGAAACTGAATTGAATGGTGGGTTAAATTTGACAAAAAACAGCCACGATGCAACAAAAATAACCAACAAAATGTCATTATTCATGGCAACAGACTACTGTCAGTTGATTCAGATTCAGAATGCTTCATTTATCCCACAAGGGCAATTCAATCCTTACTGTCACCGACTTCAAGCAACACTGCGTAGCTTCTCGACCTTAAAATAATGTTTCTGAAGTCATTTAAGTGGTAGAAAAATGGCCCCCATCTGCTGTGATGGCAGAGTGTGACCTGCTTTATGAGCATCCCCGGGGAAGCCAACACACTACACGCATTTGTTGACGAGCCCGGTGTCAGTGGAAAGCAAAGAGGGTTTTGTCGGAGGAGGCGACGAGAAAAATCACTCCATAGGACAAAACCATCTTTGATTGGCACCGACACCGACTCCATCAACAAATTCACGCAGGCTACTGTGCTTCTCCGGGGATGATCGTACAGCATACAGTATTTATGACACAGGTAGCAGGCAGTTGCCCTTCTCAACCAGAGTACTAGCCTATATCTTACATTGTCTTTTTTTAGCAAGACAAATGTCAATACATTTTCAAACAAGGGAGCACGGTATGCGGCGAGTAGGGAATGAAAAAATTAAAATATGCAAATGAGATAGCATAAAAACCAAACTAAAAGAAAATAAAAACAGTCAGGTAAATAACGAAGTTGTTGAAAATGTAGGACTTTGCCTTATTGTAACAGTAGGGTACAGTCGATCATGATGCTGCTCAGATAGCTACTTGATCTCATCTGAACCAGAGCCAGCCACTCCTGTAGCAGGAGGACATATTAGATGTTTTTGGACAAGACTAGTTCTGTCTCTTTGTCCCTGCCCATGTGAAGCTAAGCTAACAGGCAGCAGGCTAAACATGAGAGGAGAGCCAGTCCTTGATTCAAAGGTGTTTCATTAAAAAAAAAAAATGATACTGCTCCTTTAAGAGTGTCCTCCAGTGGGAAACTAAAGTAGCTACGAGGTCTGATGTTACAGTGGCTTTTGTTTCTGACCAGTAGTCAGGTGCAGATGGTCAGAGAGCCGCCTGCAGCGCCCCTGCTGTTTGCTCCGCGCTACAGCAACAACACAACACATCTCTCTCCCTCTCCCCTCTCTCTGTCTCTCTCTCTCTCTCTCTCTGTCTCCCCCACCGTCTCCTCCTTAATTATACCCGAGCGGACCAACCTGAATCCGCGCTTTATTGTAGCCATGCGTCCAGCTGTTCCGCGGAGCCTCAGTGCGCATGCGCAATGGGCTCCCGTCAGGAGCAGGAAGCCAATAGCGCGTCTTCACTGACGAACCAGGAGAGAGTGAGAGTCAACGCGCAGCGCGAGGTGGAGAGAGGAGAGACAGAGACAGTCGGAGCGGACGGGATGAAGCAGGAGCGCACGGGCCGTCTCCTCCGGTAAACAAGCGGAGCGCGAGTCTGGGAAATCACCGGCGGAAGGCGCAGGGGGGGATTTCGGGGACGCAGCCATGGCGACGGGAGGAGGAGGAGTGAGGCGGAGGAGGAAAGCGGGGCTACCGGGATTCTGCTGGAAAACCTGCTACTTTCCCATCTTGTTCTGGGTCGTTTCCGTGTGCGGGGAGGAGAAGACCTTCATCGTGGAGGTAGGCAGGCGATGCGAGAGCCCCCACTCCGAGCGGCCACCACACGCAGGCGCATCCCCCCCTGCACACGCACAAAGTGGGGCTCATTTGTGTGTGTGTGTGTGTTCATATCTCCACCAACCTGCCCCCCCTCC